>MQTX01000352.1:0-149455 GCA_009735665.1 Angiostrongylus cantonensis
GCGACTAACCGGCTCGAGATCCCTCATATGGGGGAGATCCGTGGAGGACATGCAAATAAACAATACTGGTCGTATTTGCACTACGCAGCGTGCTTCCATCCAATGTGTTATTATACCATCTTTAGCTGATGATTTCCATTAATGAAAATCTCGTGCGTATCAATTAGAATAGAAGTAGACATCTATGACGAAGGACCATTTTGTAGAGCGTGGTAGTTGGGCGAACACGATCTCGTTGCTACCATTATTTTATTCACGAAGGGTGCCTTTTCGGCGTATTTCGCCTTCTGTAGAGCGTGGAGAGGTCAACTTAACTGGAACCTAGTAGGTCAAAAACATCCATAACCTTAACAGAAAAATATGCAGGTTTCGACTATTTTGGAAACAAAACAGTTTTTTCGCACACTCATTTCTTTCCATGAGGCTTCTGATGAGTATTCTACGAGGAGGACAATTTTAGACAGTTGGCATGTATTGGTCATGTGCCTCCCACACTCCTACTAATCTCTTTAAACCGGCAATTTTTAAGAAGTGTTTTACACTCATGCATGTTTCGTTGGAAACTAAGTGTAGAATAACCGGGACCTTACTTTCGCTAGACATATCGTTGTGGGGTGTGGTTCCTTCTCTGTCTTTAGCCTTTCCTGAGGAGTGAATGAAATAAAACAGAACACTTTAAGACCCCATCTGGTTCGTTACCGTTGGTATCAGTGGCTATCCGTAACATAAAACTACATAATTTGTCCTAACGGTAGAGATGGGGATTGCATGAGTTCAATTACGATGTAGATGGTTTCTTGGAAACCGTGTGTGGATAATTTGTGAAACGGGATGACCGCTCTGCTTCTGTATAAAAGAGAACTTAGTTGGAAAACTTTTTTTTTTCATGGGCATCGCTTCTTGTGTGTTGGTGGCGGTGATTGCCAGCACGCGATGACTCATATTAAAGACAGCCTCCCTTGGATCCTTCTTCTCTACTGTGGTGATGAAATATAGGAATGACTAGCGTCTCGTTTGGTCTCTTAAAGAGAGACACTTCTTGTCAAATGTCGTAGGCGTTTAGGCCTAAACATGAGTTGGTACTAACATGAATTAGTACTAACATGCCACGTTCATAAACATGAGTTAGTTATAATTGTGTATCAAATTCAGTCAATGTTTCGAAACCATCATTGATTTTGTGCATTCTGAAGTAGTATCTTGAAAAGTAAATACAGGCAAGTCTCGAGAGTCCATTACGTCTCAAAAGCCAAACACCACGAGCCAGCTGATACTTCACTGTGAAAATGGGTATTTTGCTGTTTGCCGAAGCATTTTATGGACGCCTAATTTTGAATCAGTGTAGAAGGTTGTCCATGCGGAGCGACTAGGTTTGACGAGTGTTTCAATATATTGATGGTGAAAGTACGGTATTTACAAACTAGTTTTTTAAACTGTGACTCACTAATGCAAGGGTGCTGACGCAATATGTCTTGTGTCTCACCTGAGGTGAACTATGATGTTAAGATAAGAAATGGTAATCGATACTTCTGGCGGGACAATAGGTAGAGTTAAATCTATATTAATCACCACTATGGATAATTGGATATGAAGATTGAAAGCTAGTGGTGTCTAAACATTGCAAGCAAAAGGCTGGGAATATCTTGTCTGTAGAGTGGAACAATTCTGCCACAGCACATTAGGTTAAGTGGCATGGATTGCTTACGGCATAAATTGTTTAATCCAAAAGGAAACTTATGATTTGTCAAGTGCTGCAGGCATTGGTTCCTTCCAACTTTCTATGGTGTCAAATAGTGCTTATGCGAAAATATTATTGTTTTGGTTTTCACAAGTCTCTGTCTTTTTTCTTTGATGGCCCACAACTGTCCACACTGTAACACTTTGAAAGGAGCAAGTGAAACGGAGAATAGAAGTGTGATTTGTGTTATTATGACTAGGACAAAGGTGTAATACAAGATGGAAGTTTGACAGTGCATTAGTAAGGATGTTGTTTATTTGACTTTAAAGGGAATTCATTGTTTTACTCACTGAACTGAAGAAAATTTGTGTAGGTAGAAGTGAATAGTTAGTTTTTGGACTACATGAAAATAACTTGAAGGTGCAGGCCTAGAGCTATCTGTAAAGATTTGGGCTGGTCTTCAGTGTTTCTGAAGTCAATGGCCCACTGTTTTCATGCTTTTATGGAACTTAACTATTGCGCTACAGCAAATACAGTAATGCTGATTTAGTACCTCCAACTATATCAATTGGTTCCCATTATACTTTAGACGGATTATGATGCTGTACTGTGGTGTAGTTTAGAGCTGTTGAGATTGAATGCTGCGATACTTTTACCTTTCGATAGCAGTTAAATATAACAAGATTCTTTTCTAAAGGCTGTGGTAGATATATTAGGGCCCCCTAGCTTATACGTTCTTTGTTTTGTGAAATTATAACTATCCGATGTAGTAGACGGCTTTCCAGGTTCCTTTAGGCGCTTGGATTCTCACAGTTGTGGTTTTTTAACTCTTTCAGTCCCGGAGGTCCGGTACTGTGTCGATTTTACAGAAGGGGTGAGTGGTCGGAGCGTGCCATCTGCTGTATCTCCAGCGAAATCTCAAGTTAAGAGTGGCGGAGGTGAATTTGTCGTGAAAGCCATGTACGATTACACTGCTGCTGACAAAGATGAGGTAGGGAATATTCAGTTTTGGAAAATGTCCTTAATATTGGAAATAGTAGCTTGGCGAATCCTGGATTTTACGCTGGTTACTTTTACTCCCATAAAATTGCCAGTAATCAAGTAACTCGGACTGATAGTGACGTGGGCATCCATCATTTATACCTGCTCCATCACTAAAGGTGCTCTGTTAGACCTGTACGCTCCAGGGGCACTATGGGCGGTGTGGAAGTCATTATACTTTAACTGCTGTTTTCTTTTTTTTTTTTTAACAAGAAGGTAGTTATGCGTAGCTCCGCTGAGGTTTGAATGATTCGGGTTCGGTCACAGCTGAGGTTCTGGATGGGTGTCAAACTTATTTGCTTGAACTCAACGCTTTGCAGTCATGATGAACTAACAAACTGATAAGTGGTTTTCATTTGTGTACGTATTGTTTCAGGAATATATTATCGGATTTAGTTATCTTAACGTATGAATTTTGTTTTGCCTTTTATTTTCCGTGTGCCATTCTTTAGGTCCATTATTTTAGGTTTCTTTTTTGGAAGGTGACATTATTGTGAACTGTGAGAAGGTTGATGATGGCTGGATGACTGGGACTGTTCAGCGCACTTTGGAATGGGGAATGCTTCCGGCAAACTATGTGCAACCGCACAAATTACCAACTGGATTGGCTAGAATTAAGTAGTGACATAAACTTTTTTCGAAGCTTTTTGTTCTCTCCTTTAAGTGTTTTTCTTGAAGAAAATGATAGAACTTCGGTGAACGCGTTACGTTCCTCTTAAGTTTGCTCCATCTCTTACAGCAGCCTCAATTTGCAAGTGTTTTTTGCAAGCCTTCCACATTCTTTCTACTATATCGTTTTAATTGTTTTTTTCTTTCTCCGTGACTACACATGAAGGACGAAATTTGTGGGCTAATTGGCTTCTTAGGATTTTACATCGCCTGGTATTCACGGAAGCGTTGACTGTAAGTTGGGGTAATGCGGTGTGTCTGAGGAGAAGTGAGAAAGCTCGACTGGCCTGTTATACGCGTAGCACAGAATGCTCGTTATCGGTTACCTACCGACTGTCTTTGTTTGGATAATGTCGGATTTTACTGCTTCTGTGTATTCGTAAATGAAAGTAGCAGAGCTTTCATATGAATCGGGGCGGACTATTTAGCACCGTGAATTTCGTTCTTTACGACTGCCATCTCTGGAAACGAGTAATTGGTGATCGTAGTAGTAGCTGAGAACCACCTTATTAGGGCTTTTCAACTTTCTATCTTCTCTTTAAAAGTTGCAACATCTCATCGAAATTATCGTTAACATGCTGATATCTGATCCTGCAATATAGCTCTTTTTCAAGTCACCGAGGATATATTTATTTTGATTTGTAAATATATCTAATAGTCATTATTTTATTTGAACCGGGTTCTTGAAATCGTTCATGTACTGTTATAGTTTCGTCAAGCTTCTGCTGCTTCATACAGTTATCTCCATAAGGCCTTGTCATTTGAAGGTTACATTTTATACTGAGATGATCAGTTTTGTGCCTCTAATACTTCTGGTGTGATGATGTACTTCTTTCTGGATTACTTGACAGTTTACTCTACTTGTACTTCCCAGTAATATCTGCTTGGAGATGTGTTTGTGAAGGTAATAAACATTTCCATTCTTTTTCCGATCTCCTATTTGAATGGTTGCAGTGCGAGTGCAAAAAATACTTTGGTCTGGTACTTTGGTTTAACTTGTGATAGTGATAAGTAACATGCCTCCTGAGCAAGGCTAATGATGATACTGCGCTTTCTTACAGCGCTATGTCTTCATTTGATGATGAGGACCGACGTGCTAAATATGCCTTGGCACCGAAGTCTACCTCACATGGGAAGGTAAGTTGAACTAGTTTTTAAGAAAAATGAATGGGAATTTGGAAGTCATAGCTTCGTTTCGTCCCGGTTAGTTGTTTCGAGAGTCCTATGTATTCAACTTGATATCTTAATAGGGGACGTTTTTGCCATGAATGTTGAGATCTTGTTTTTCCGTCAATATTCAGTTAAGGGCTAAATCGTGCAAATTCGAGTGTTTTAATCAAGATCAAAGTGTGCTTATTTGACGATTGATCGCGTGGTAATGACGACTATGTGGATTTGGTCTTAGGCAAAACGTAGTTTGGTGAATTGTCTCATTGTTTTGCTAATAAAGAGTAATTTAATATGTCCTAAGTATACGAGACCGTGTTTATGCCTAAATAGGTAGGGATGCTTGCATGTGAGTTATTTGTACGCCAGACGTTAGAGGCTGAAATTTGGAAAAAAGTGGATGTGAACTACGAAAATGTAATTTGAGGTCTTCCCAAAGTTGTAAGTCCTATCAATGCTGTAAGCGAACCCAGCAAGCTATCTGAGAATGTGTGATACTCCTAAGAAAAACCGATGAATACCCACTTAGCAAAAGCACCAATTTATGACGTCGTACTAAAAATGGGATGCTTCTCATGTTCTTCGAACATGCACAGTATTCTTGGCAAATCTGGTGCGTGTGCGCATTGGATATAGACTGCTCGAGAAGACTGCTTAGTGCGTGGCAAAATTATGATGATGCAGATGCAGAAACCATTAAGAGTTTGTCAGTGTTGTTGTTTCCTTATTATCTGTTCTTTTATGTGGTGAAGCTGTCTCCTAAGCGGTTACGTACAAACCGTGAAGTACGTACGGTACTTCCTGAAGAACAATACTTAGATAAACTGGAAAAGATCATTGTCAGAGACTACTTTCCTGATCTTCCAAAGCTTAAGGTATCTTCATAATGTGTTTTCATCATATTCTCATTGAAATACTAATGTGTATAGGCACAAGCTGAGTACATGGATGCTGTGAAGCGCAACGACATTGCAAAAATGCGCGAATTGCAACTGCGTTATCACACTGGACGTCGCACTGTTCGAAGGTATCATGCTTAAGTAGCTACTTAACGTTTAGTATTTTCTATGGAAAAGAGTTGAACCCTTACCGTTTCGTTAGAACAAGTCCGTTGACTAGCGGCACAACACCTGGGCATCGAGCTCCAACGTCACCAATCAGTTTCGATCCAGACACTCCCGGTCCAAGTCGACCATCCGATGATGTCCATGGGACGCCACTTCCTTATGCGAACTGCGAGGGTGACAACGAAGTACTGATTTTAAAGTCTTGTCTTAGTGTATAATACTTTTTCGCAATGCAGAAGATTTTTTCCAGGCTGTGAAGACAAGCGTCCAAAAGAAGAAACCAAACCCTGAGGAACTTTCAGTAGATGCGTTTATGAACAAATTTACATCAGAAGATAACGCATCGTTTGAAGAGTTGACGGCAGTAGAGATGGCAAAGGAACGGTCGAAAAAAGGATGGATCTACGAGGCAGAACAGAAACATAATGCGGAAAAGGTATGTATTATGACTTGATGATAGTGTAGTTTTCCACAGAAATGATTATAACGATCAAACGTTATGGGAATCACTGATTATCTAACCTGATCGCAACAGTTAAAATCCGTGTTAGGCACATAGGGCCTTTCGTTGCCGATTTCCAGAGTATCAACAGGTGATGAAATAGAAATCTCGTTTATCAATCTTTTGGTGTGAAGTGTGGATATTTCATATGATAGGCGTATTAGCCCAGAATTTTTTGTTTTCTGTTTACAATCGGCGAACTTGAACAAAGTATCGCTATCGCTTTACATTTTGAGAAATACATCAATACCATATGATCTCGTGTTATTTCACTTTATTTTTCAAACTCCTTCCCTCAATATAACAGTTTCTTAGTACTGACAATGTTTAGTGTTACTTACTTACTTGATACTTGAACGTCCCGGCCTCATTAGTTGTGGGAGCTCCAGCATACTCACCGTTTTTCGGAGATTTGCTGATTGAGTCATTGTTCTGCAGAATGCTGAGGCTAACAAAGTCTGCACCATGTCGTCACTACTAAAAACAGTTTCAGCCCTCGTGGATCAGAGCGAGATTTACCACTATGCGACTTTGATTGTGTTTAATGTTACAGCAGTTATCATGCTGGCAGTACATTTTCTCATTACAGGTTACATATGGCATACTACCTGTTTCTGCCGATCTACAACTCGCTTTAAAGTATGATAGCGAAGCTAACAAAGGTAAATTTTGCGCTCTTTAGACCTTTATTCCTGTAAGTAGCGTAGCTTTACTAGAAACTTCTATTCATCCAAGGTGATGTGTCGCAATATTAACCCATAAAGCACACACGCCGTTCAGCGTAGCTCTCCGAACGGAATGCGAGCATATTTCGTCGATCGCAGACTTTCTGGTTTCATGGCAATAAAAATTTCCCAAGACCGACTTTCTGTTATCCTCGGCATTGATTGATATTGATATTGATCCGATATTTTTCTTCACTAAGCAGGCACGAGGTTGTTATCATAGGATTTATTAGGATAAAATAGCTGACGTTTCAGAGGGTTTCGCCTTCTTCAGAGCCTGGAAAGGTCAAATTGAGATGCGATCTATTCAGCCAAACGCTTTCATAACCCTAGCAGATAAAACTTAACAGTATGACGGTATGAGGTATGGTGCCAGGTCACGCGTGATGATAAGACACTCCTCCTTGCGGTTCATTTTTAAATTCTTGGAATTGGCTCAAAACGCATCAACAGTTTTACGCGCTGATGTTTTCGATTCCTGAGTGACCATAGTGACTCCTATTTCGAATTCTCCGTTGTGTTCCTGAATCCTGTGCTCGTCTAGTGAACTGTTTTGTTTCAATTCAGACGTACCGACTAGGTGTTCTTTTATGTGGACGCAGAGTGGTCTACCCGTTTCGCCAACGTAGTCGTCCCCGCACGCTTTAAAAGAGATCAGGTAGACTGTACCCGAGGTCGTGCAATCACCGTCGCTTCCGTTAGGGCAAATTATGTAGTTTTTCGTTATACACAGACAGTCATATTGGCGGTTGCGAAATAGCTGGCGTCTTAGAGTGTCCGATGATATTTCTATCACTCTTACGGAATTCTTTAGACCGGCCCTTATTAAGCAACGTCTTATGGCTGCACTTACTTCGTTTGAAATAAGGGCAAGAGGAACGGAGCCTTGTTTTCGCTAGAATTACCGCTTTGGTGCGTGGTTTTTCCTCTATGCCTATGCCGAGAAGCTACAGTTTCGTAACCATTTGAAATGGCTATTTGGCGGTCCAGTTTCGAGGATTCTTCTCTTTGCTCTCTACCTGTGCACACGTTGGCAACGGTTCGAAACATGTTTCTTATTTAGCGCCCTTTTAGTGTGTGAGGGATGAGAGGAAAGGTAGTGAACCACTACATTCGTACTGCTTGACTTTCTATACCATTTTGTGATGTAGCCGTTTTCTGATAGGTTGACTTGAACGTTTAGGAATGGAAGCCGCAGCGGTTAATTTTATGTACTCTGACTGCTTGTTCAATAACTGGAAACATTTGTCCATCTCCTCTTGTATGGAGCAGATGACAAAACAGTCATCTACATACCTACGATAGAGTAATGGCCCGAGATCAATTACTGGTGGTTCCACTTTAGACGGCAAGGGTTAGTGCCAGTCGCTGTTCCATTGCTAACCCTATATTTTACGCATAATATTTTCCCGACCATCTGAAGATCGAGCAGTTTAGATAGGCCTTTAAGAAGACCATAAGCTGCTCAATCGAAAAGCCAAAAATGTTAATTGCTCCTTCTTGTTGCTCAAGAAGCTCGCGGATGACTTGCGTTACGGAGTCGTTCGACGCATTAGTGTAAAGGGCAGTAACCTCGTACGACTCCATGAAGTACGCGCTTTTGGGACGTGCGTTACGCAGGTGATCTGGGAACATTTGGGTGTTCGTGAGATATGCTCGATTGTGCTTAAGCAACTGGTTGACAATCATATTTAGAAACGTTTATAAAACGTTAAGAAAAGGGGACAGCAACTGGCACCAACCCTTGCCGTCACCTTTATGTCTGAAGTGGAAGCACCAGTAATCGATCTCAGGCCATTACTCTACTGCAGGTATATAGATGATTGTTTTGTCATCTACTCCACACAAGAGGAGATGGACAAATGTTTTGAGTTATTGAACGAACAGTCAGAGTACATAGAATTCACTCGTGAGAAACCGAAAGAAAACTGGCTTCTATTCTTAAACATCTAATCTTATCCTGTCCGTACCTGATGCTGTTCGATTTTTCACCAACGAAATGGCATGTTGGATTTCGGAAGGGAGAAGCGGTGTTACAACATATCCATCCTCTTTTATTTCATATGACGTGAGGAGGACGTAGCTATCGAAGAGATCTGAGTAGTATTCGCAAATGATTTTCTCCATTGCCTTTCTGGACGCTGTTATTGTTCCGTCTGGGCGTCGGAGTGCAATCATCTTGGTTTTGCAGTTGGCGAAGCATCGGCGGGCGTCGTGAGTGCTTTTCCCAGCCTCTGCAGCTTCAACCATTACTGCTGCTCTTCTCTTTTTAAGATCTCCTTTTATCGCCTGTCTGCATTGTTTCGCATGCTCGGATGTCAGTTCGCGGTTGCCTTCAGGTCGTGCGATTCCACGCTGGCGTATTAGCTCGAGAGTTTCTGAAGACAGACGTCTCTAGGTGACTTTCGAACTCTCAGCTTTCAAAGCGCTAGCGGGAACGTGTGTTGAATGAACCGATCGTATTACTCGTCGACGTTGTCGACAACGGCATCTTCCCAACAGCCGACTAATGAGTTGAATTCCCAGTTCGTGGTGGTTCTGAGACTTTTGGTTTTTTAATTTAGCTGCTGTTCCTCCTTTCCGCGAGAAATAGAATCTTGCACGAAGGAGACGGAGGTCTGATGCCGTGTAGAATTTTGGGACAACAGCGACATCGGTTAGGCAAAACTTCCTATTTACTATGATGTGGTCTATTTCGTTATGGTACTCTCCATTGGGAGATTCCCACGTCCATCGTTAACGGTGAGGCTTCTGGTATTGCGAGTTACCATGGATGGTTTTGGTCGCCATGATAAACTCAGAGAGCCGCTCACCCTTTTCGTTCCATTCTAATCCGTGGGCTACAATGTGACGTTCCTCAGACGATCTTCTTGGTCCGATCTTGGCATTGAAATCTCCAATGATGACCTTGAAGAATGTATGGTCTTCTCTGTAGAACTTCTCTAAGTCCATGTAGAACGCTTCGACTTCTTCTTCGTCATAGTTTGATGTTGGCGCGCAAACAACAAAGTCTGTCAAAGCCGGTAGTGATCCATATCTTTTTAATTGTAAACGTCCGATTCGGGTTGTGAGCTGTTCGAATGAATCGATGTTCGTGGACAAACTCGTGTTGACGAGAATGCCGACACCGCCCACTCCTCTACTGTCGCATGATCCAAGGAACAGTTCTTCTCCAGTGTCACAGACAGCGTTGAATGACTGGCATCGTCTCGTCTCAGCCAGGCCGATGACGTCGTACCTTTATCATCCTTGCTTGCATGAGCAATTCTTCCATCGATGACTCGGATGCGTATACGTGCATTGTAGGTACAGATCGTCACCATAGTTCTTCGTGATCGAGGCAACTTCCATTGGCCCTGAGATTTTAGCAGCCTCTCCGTACTCGTACTACCCAACGCTGCGAAATTGAGGGCTCTTTCAGGGTCAGGGGAATGAGGGCCGTTTTTTTTTTACTTTATTTACCATTTTGATACCCACGTATAGCTTGCTGGGCTCTGAACGTGGTGCTCGGTATACCCACGAGTAGCTTGCCAGTCTCTCCGAGTAGACATGGAGCCTAATTTTTGGAGGCGACTCCTAACCGCCTCCCGTATACTTCACTGTCACTTGATTGCAGGGTTTTGGCCGAACTGACTCGTTGAATACAGTCCGCATAAACGAGAACGCACCCACACACGCATGCATGAATACGCTTAGCAGGCACAGAAAGTATGTGCCAAATCGGCGCAGCAGAAGCAGGGAGTCCATCCCCTGGATCTCCCTGCGTCTCAGGGAAGCAAAGGTCGCTTTTGGTCCTTGATTAACCCGATATCCGCCAACTGGGGAGGCGCCACGTAGCCTCGCGACTAGCCGGCTCGAGATCCTTCATGTGAGGGAGATCCGTGGCTATATCTATCATACTGTTGGTAATGAGAGTACGTGTGGTTAGAGGTGTTCTGCAACACGCAGTAGGTCGATCACTGATTCGATCAAGCATCTAAGGCTCACCAAGCTTTCCATCTTTCAGTAGTAAAGCAACTACATGCCGTACTTGTCTGTGAAGACAACATTATTGACTTGATTAATCGGTAGGTGACAACAAGGCACTTAAATAGGCCAGGTATGCTCGCAACCACCTCCGCGACACATGGTGAGATCGAGTGCATGACGCGTCTCTCAGGAATCGATCAATGCCGAACACTCAGTCGCTTTTATATTTTCCACTGGTAAAGACTCTTAGGGCGCCTGTGGCGCGAAGGTCGGAGACGCACTGCTATACACATGGAATCGATTACCGCGCTCGTGGCCCACCAAGCCTTCCATCGCTTCGGGGTTGGAAGACTGGTGCCAGACTTAAGTCGTGTGCATGGCGCACCGAGAGCTTTATCTTTTATTTAAGGACTTTCAGTTCCTGGCTGCTGAGGTGGGCTGCGTTAATAAGCTCCATCTGAGAATCGCCGCCAGGTGTCACTATTCCTTATTGTTTTTTGCTACGACTCTCACTCACGTTTCAATACAAAGCGTTGAACGACTACTGGCCCAGTGATGCTCATGTTTTCTATGTTATATTTTTATATCATTAGAAATTTTCTAACACCTCAAAAAAATACAGTGCGGCCAACAATGAAGTATAAAAATATTAGACCAACACTGGTAAACAGTGAATGCACACATAATGGAACAGAAGAGAAACGCATAGCAGTTTATCGAAGTGAATAATGATGAGATTCCGGTGGGCTCTCTGTGTCCAGAAGAGAAACGATGGCACTTACCGTGAGCACGTGAACGACGAGAGCACTGACGACGAAAACCCACATTGGTTAGAAGAGCTTCGATGTTGAGGCTTATGGGATTGTTCCTCCCACCAGTCTCCCGAACCAAATACCAAAACGACCACCACTTGAACTTGTTCTTGCACACGATTCCACGACGCACTTCGACAAGAACTCGTCTCCGTGGATGTGTTAGAAGTGGGCCCTCTATTACAATCTCATCTGCTTTGAATATTCGGATAAGCAACAGTTTTAAAGTCTTCGTCTTTCTTTTTTGATTTCTGCCTACTCGATTCCAATACACTCGATGGTGGCAGAAATTTCGAGAACACAAACACACTATTGTTCACGCCTCATTATCACGCGTGATATTGGGCAGTATATAAGACTGTTATTCTGATGGGACGGTCACATTACGTTTCCATGTGAACACTGCGCGGTTGGTCTCCACATAACATATTAAGTGGAAGGCTCATAGAAAGCGGTGAGTGTGCAAAGACTCTGTGTTCAATGTGATTGAAATTTTGGCTTAGCATTTTCTCTGTTTGGTTATGGAGGTGTTTGACCATGTAAATTGCAGTCAACGTGACCTTTCCAGGCTCTGAAGAAGGCGAAATCCGCCGAAACGTCAGCTTCTACGTAAATAAAGAAATAAAATAATACCTCGTGTTTGCTAAACAAAAGTAAAAAGAACACTATGGTTAGTTCGCATAAGTGAACGGGTCAAATATTCGGGTATCGAACAGATTTTATCAAAAAATAGTCTCGAACGTGCGATTATTTGGAATAGAACTAAACCTCGAACACCATAAACAACGTACGGGATTTGATATCACGCGACTGATTATAAGCCTATAAATGGAAAAGTAAGTTAGATTTAGGATTCCTTGAAGATGTTGGTTCTTTGGAGCCACGGCGACTGGTTGTCGTTGCCAAATTTCTTCTCAGCCTTCTTTCTGTAACAAATATTTCGAAGCTCACTCTCTACTATCGTCGAAGTGAATGTGTCTTACCGAATTTCAATAAAGAAACAACGTTTTATGTTTTCAAAGATGTCGTAGCAGGGAAGATAGGAGATATCGAGTGACGTAAACCTAAATGATAACGATTTCAATTTGTACACGGAAATTTTGCTATGCTTGATTTCTATTTGCACCTAGTCAGCGCTCAACCTAATGTTTACTTAAAACACTCCTGTGAAAATAAACGAAAAGATGGCGTTCACCTAGTTAGTGAACAATTCAGTTTAATGTTCAAGTGAACGATACCAAAGCTCATGTTCACCTGTTCGGTCGCTGGTCACAAAGAGCCAGGCACTTGTCTCCGGCTGCAGTATCCGCAACACCACTCTGTAGACAACACTAAACACACATATATATTCACGATTAGTCATTCTACTTTTCTCTATTCCAAATGAAAGCAACGTTTCAATTAACTTAGTTGACTTGAAAAGCAAGGAGAGGAAAAAATTATGCAGATCTTCTTCTCAAAATAGACCAGTTGATGCGAAACGACTGGTTCTCAACAGCGATTTTCACACAGCATAACTATACATAAACATAAATTTATCAGCTTAAAATAGGAACCTTTAGAACCTATGCTTTTTTGCCAACTGGAAGATTATTTTATTAATGCATTACCAACAGTTACTTTGAAAATGCTGAGAATTCTTCGATTGAAGTTCCACAAGTAGCTCGATTCTTAAATACCCTCTCAACAAGCAGCTTACGTTTTTAAGTAACTGCGATGGCCGCCTTCAGGTTGCCGTCCTCAATTGCTGAAGGGCGCCTCCGATTCAAATCGCTTCAAACTCTCTGTTTACTTCTGCCCACTCGGAAGCGTTTCCCTGGCCTATGCTTTGACTACACACCGACATTCTTCCTCGAAAATATGTCTATTTTTTAAACCTATAAAGTAAAAGAATAACAATTTTTCACTCTGGGAACATCATTTCAGCCAGCAGAAGCCACAATAGGACAGGTGAGACAAAGCAACCATCGCCTTCTTTGCAGTGCGTACTAATAGCACCTGGCATATTGTACCACTCTGTTTTGTGGACTGACAGCCATTGGCACACAGTATTTTCTATTGTCGTAGAAGGCCAGACCCGACTATCATTGTTGATCATACTTCGGGCAAGCAACGGGCGTAGAATTGATTGCTTTCGAGGGTTACAAGGACATCATGAAATCGCATCAGCCTGCATGTATCACTGCGACGACCTCTTGCTAATTTCCCCCGGCTGTTTTTAGTGCTCTAAAACGTTTGCATCAACAATTCCATACCAGAAGCACCGACATTAACAACATCCCATCCAGAGCCATCCTGAACGACTTTTTTCATATCATTTTGAGCAAAGGCTGTTCATCTCGCTTTTTCCTTCACATTTTAAAAGTGATCATCTCCTTCTTATAACTTCTGCAGCTTTGTGAACAATATTACAGCTGCTGCTAAGTGATGTGTCAAGGGTCTGTTTACACATGAAATCGACTCTTTCACTGTGGAACCTAATATAAACTAAGGAGAACTAGGAGTGTTACCTTAAGGACGAAGGCTTAGAAAACAAGACACGTTTGCGGCACTGGAGAATGACTCGAATAAAAGAGAAGTTGGAAAAGAATGAAAGTCTTCCGCCAAAATAGCCTGAGTAAAGAATTATGTAATAAGCGCAGGAGATGTGACGACGGGGAAAATACCGCATTTTTTTAAAATTCTACTCATTTCGCATTAGGTCACGTAACGCGCTGTTACTTGATCAGTGATTTCGCATTTTTATATGTATATTTTTATATTTATTTATAAGAACGAAAGTAAATTGAAATATTTATTTATATTTTTTATTCATACTTTTATATTTTTTCTATCGAAGGTGCGCATATTGTGTGGCGCAGTGGTCGTTCGTAGGTGCCCTAAAATGCATATGAAATCGAATCCCGCGTCCGTGGCCCACAATCCCTCCATCCCTCTGGGGGTAGGCAAATTGGTAGCAGACTTGTCTGAGAGGATAGCAGCACTGGCTCGATACATTGGTAGGTTACCGCGAGTAGGGACATTGCATTCAGACAGGTAACGTGCGAAGAGCCGAACCAGTGTGTTTACGAGGACTGGCGGAAGGTTCTTCAGATGATCTAATCTTATCCTGTCCGTACCTGATGCTGTTCGATTTTTCACCAACGAAATGGCATGTTGGATTTCGGAAGGGAGAAGCGGTGTTACAACATATCCATCCTCTTTTATTTCATATGACGTGAGGAGGACGTAGCTATCGAAGAGATCTGAGTAGTATTCGCAAATGATTTTCTCCATTGCCTTTCTGGACGCTGTTATTGTTCCGTCTGGGCGTCGGAGTGCAATCATCTTGGTTTTGCAGTTGGCGAAGCATCGGCGGGCGTCGTGAGTGCTTTTCCCAGCCTCTGCAGCTTCAACCATTACTGCTGCTCTTCTCTTTTTAAGATCTCCTTTTATCGCCTGTCTGCATTGTTTCGCATGCTCGGATGTCAGTTCGCGGTTGCCTTCAGGTCGTGCGATTCCACGCTGGCGTATTAGCTCGAGAGTTTCTGAAGACAGACGTCTCTAGGTGACTTTCGAACTCTCAGCTTTCAAAGCGCTAGCGGGAACGTGTGTTGAATGAACCGATCGTATTACTCGTCGACGTTGTCGACAACGGCATCTTCCCAACAGCCGACTAATGAGTTGAATTCCCAGTTCGTGGTGGTTCTGAGACTTTTGGTTTTTTAATTTAGCTGCTGTTCCTCCTTTCCGCGAGAAATAGAATCTTGCACGAAGGAGACGGAGGTCTGATGCCGTGTAGAATTTTGGGACAACAGCGACATCGGTTAGGCAAAACTTCCTATTTACTATGATGTGGTCTATTTCGTTATGGTACTCTCCATTGGGAGATTCCCACGTCCATCGTTAACGGTGAGGCTTCTGGTATTGCGAGTTACCATGGATGGTTTTGGTCGCCATGATAAACTCAGAGAGCCGCTCACCCTTTTCGTTCCATTCTAATCCGTGGGCTACAATGTGACGTTCCTCAGACGATCTTCTTGGTCCGATCTTGGCATTGAAATCTCCAATGATGACCTTGAAGAATGTATGGTCTTCTCTGTAGAACTTCTCTAAGTCCATGTAGAACGCTTCGACTTCTTCTTCGTCATAGTTTGATGTTGGCGCGCAAACAACAAAGTCTGTCAAAGCCGGTAGTGATCCATATCTTTTTAATTGTAAACGTCCGATTCGGGTTGTGAGCTGTTCGAATGAATCGATGTTCGTGGACAAACTCGTGTTGACGAGAATGCCGACACCGCCCACTCCTCTACTGTCGCATGATCCAAGGAACAGTTCTTCTCCAGTGTCACAGACAGCGTTGAATGACTGGCATCGTCTCGTCTCAGCCAGGCCGATGACGTCGTACCTTTATCATCCTTGCTTGCATGAGCAATTCTTCCATCGATGACTCGGATGCGTATACGTGCATTGTAGGTACAGATCGTCACCATAGTTCTTCGTGATCGAGGCAACTTCCATTGGCCCTGAGATTTTAGCAGCCTCTCCGTACTCGTACTACCCAACGCTGCGAAATTGAGGGCTCTTTCAGGGTCAGGGGAATGAGGGCCGTTTTTTTTTTACTTTATTTACCATTTTGATACCCACGTATAGCTTGCTGGGCTCTGAACGTGGTGCTCGGTATACCCACGAGTAGCTTGCCAGTCTCTCCGAGTAGACATGGAGCCTAATTTTTGGAGGCGACTCCTAACCGCCTCCCGTATACTTCACTGTCACTTGATTGCAGGGTTTTGGCCGAACTGACTCGTTGAATACAGTCCGCATAAACGAGAACGCACCCACACACGCATGCATGAATACGCTTAGCAGGCACAGAAAGTATGTGCCAAATCGGCGCAGCAGAAGCAGGGAGTCCATCCCCTGGATCTCCCTGCGTCTCAGGGAAGCAAAGGTCGCTTTTGGTCCTTGATTAACCCGATATCCGCCAACTGGGGAGGCGCCACGTAGCCTCGCGACTAGCCGGCTCGAGATCCTTCATGTGAGGGAGATCCGTGGCTATATCTATCATACTGTTGGTAATGAGAGTACGTGTGGTTAGAGGTGTTCTGCAACACGCAGTAGGTCGATCACTGATTCGATCAAGCATCTAAGGCTCACCAAGCTTTCCATCTTTCAGTAGTAAAGCAACTACATGCCGTACTTGTCTGTGAAGACAACATTATTGACTTGATTAATCGGTAGGTGACAACAAGGCACTTAAATAGGCCAGGTATGCTCGCAACCACCTCCGCGACACATGGTGAGATCGAGTGCATGACGCGTCTCTCAGGAATCGATCAATGCCGAACACTCAGTCGCTTTTATATTTTCCACTGGTAAAGACTCTTAGGGCGCCTGTGGCGCGAAGGTCGGAGACGCACTGCTATACACATGGAATCGATTACCGCGCTCGTGGCCCACCAAGCCTTCCATCGCTTCGGGGTTGGAAGACTGGTGCCAGACTTAAGTCGTGTGCATGGCGCACCGAGAGCTTTATCTTTTATTTAAGGACTTTCAGTTCCTGGCTGCTGAGGTGGGCTGCGTTAATAAGCTCCATCTGAGAATCGCCGCCAGGTGTCACTATTCCTTATTGTTTTTTGCTACGACTCTCACTCACGTTTCAATACAAAGCGTTGAACGACTACTGGCCCAGTGATGCTCATGTTTTCTATGTTATATTTTTATATCATTAGAAATTTTCTAACACCTCAAAAAAATACAGTGCGGCCAACAATGAAGTATAAAAATATTAGACCAACACTGGTAAACAGTGAATGCACACATAATGGAACAGAAGAGAAACGCATAGCAGTTTATCGAAGTGAATAATGATGAGATTCCGGTGGGCTCTCTGTGTCCAGAAGAGAAACGATGGCACTTACCGTGAGCACGTGAACGACGAGAGCACTGACGACGAAAACCCACATTGGTTAGAAGAGCTTCGATGTTGAGGCTTATGGGATTGTTCCTCCCACCAGTCTCCCGAACCAAATACCAAAACGACCACCACTTGAACTTGTTCTTGCACACGATTCCACGACGCACTTCGACAAGAACTCGTCTCCGTGGATGTGTTAGAAGTGGGCCCTCTATTACAATCTCATCTGCTTTGAATATTCGGATAAGCAACAGTTTTAAAGTCTTCGTCTTTCTTTTTTGATTTCTGCCTACTCGATTCCAATACACTCGATGGTGGCAGAAATTTCGAGAACACAAACACACTATTGTTCACGCCTCATTATCACGCGTGATATTGGGCAGTATATAAGACTGTTATTCTGATGGGACGGTCACATTACGTTTCCATGTGAACACTGCGCGGTTGGTCTCCACATAACATATTAAGTGGAAGGCTCATAGAAAGCGGTGAGTGTGCAAAGACTCTGTGTTCAATGTGATTGAAATTTTGGCTTAGCATTTTCTCTGTTTGGTTATGGAGGTGTTTGACCATGTAAATTGCAGTCAACGTGACCTTTCCAGGCTCTGAAGAAGGCGAAATCCGCCGAAACGTCAGCTTCTACGTAAATAAAGAAATAAAATAATACCTCGTGTTTGCTAAACAAAAGTAAAAAGAACACTATGGTTAGTTCGCATAAGTGAACGGGTCAAATATTCGGGTATCGAACAGATTTTATCAAAAAATAGTCTCGAACGTGCGATTATTTGGAATAGAACTAAACCTCGAACACCATAAACAACGTACGGGATTTGATATCACGCGACTGATTATAAGCCTATAAATGGAAAAGTAAGTTAGATTTAGGATTCCTTGAAGATGTTGGTTCTTTGGAGCCACGGCGACTGGTTGTCGTTGCCAAATTTCTTCTCAGCCTTCTTTCTGTAACAAATATTTCGAAGCTCACTCTCTACTATCGTCGAAGTGAATGTGTCTTACCGAATTTCAATAAAGAAACAACGTTTTATGTTTTCAAAGATGTCGTAGCAGGGAAGATAGGAGATATCGAGTGACGTAAACCTAAATGATAACGATTTCAATTTGTACACGGAAATTTTGCTATGCTTGATTTCTATTTGCACCTAGTCAGCGCTCAACCTAATGTTTACTTAAAACACTCCTGTGAAAATAAACGAAAAGATGGCGTTCACCTAGTTAGTGAACAATTCAGTTTAATGTTCAAGTGAACGATACCAAAGCTCATGTTCACCTGTTCGGTCGCTGGTCACAAAGAGCCAGGCACTTGTCTCCGGCTGCAGTATCCGCAACACCACTCTGTAGACAACACTAAACACACATATATATTCACGATTAGTCATTCTACTTTTCTCTATTCCAAATGAAAGCAACGTTTCAATTAACTTAGTTGACTTGAAAAGCAAGGAGAGGAAAAAATTATGCAGATCTTCTTCTCAAAATAGACCAGTTGATGCGAAACGACTGGTTCTCAACAGCGATTTTCACACAGCATAACTATACATAAACATAAATTTATCAGCTTAAAATAGGAACCTTTAGAACCTATGCTTTTTTGCCAACTGGAAGATTATTTTATTAATGCATTACCAACAGTTACTTTGAAAATGCTGAGAATTCTTCGATTGAAGTTCCACAAGTAGCTCGATTCTTAAATACCCTCTCAACAAGCAGCTTACGTTTTTAAGTAACTGCGATGGCCGCCTTCAGGTTGCCGTCCTCAATTGCTGAAGGGCGCCTCCGATTCAAATCGCTTCAAACTCTCTGTTTACTTCTGCCCACTCGGAAGCGTTTCCCTGGCCTATGCTTTGACTACACACCGACATTCTTCCTCGAAAATATGTCTATTTTTTAAACCTATAAAGTAAAAGAATAACAATTTTTCACTCTGGGAACATCATTTCAGCCAGCAGAAGCCACAATAGGACAGGTGAGACAAAGCAACCATCGCCTTCTTTGCAGTGCGTACTAATAGCACCTGGCATATTGTACCACTCTGTTTTGTGGACTGACAGCCATTGGCACACAGTATTTTCTATTGTCGTAGAAGGCCAGACCCGACTATCATTGTTGATCATACTTCGGGCAAGCAACGGGCGTAGAATTGATTGCTTTCGAGGGTTACAAGGACATCATGAAATCGCATCAGCCTGCATGTATCACTGCGACGACCTCTTGCTAATTTCCCCCGGCTGTTTTTAGTGCTCTAAAACGTTTGCATCAACAATTCCATACCAGAAGCACCGACATTAACAACATCCCATCCAGAGCCATCCTGAACGACTTTTTTCATATCATTTTGAGCAAAGGCTGTTCATCTCGCTTTTTCCTTCACATTTTAAAAGTGATCATCTCCTTCTTATAACTTCTGCAGCTTTGTGAACAATATTACAGCTGCTGCTAAGTGATGTGTCAAGGGTCTGTTTACACATGAAATCGACTCTTTCACTGTGGAACCTAATATAAACTAAGGAGAACTAGGAGTGTTACCTTAAGGACGAAGGCTTAGAAAACAAGACACGTTTGCGGCACTGGAGAATGACTCGAATAAAAGAGAAGTTGGAAAAGAATGAAAGTCTTCCGCCAAAATAGCCTGAGTAAAGAATTATGTAATAAGCGCAGGAGATGTGACGACGGGGAAAATACCGCATTTTTTTAAAATTCTACTCATTTCGCATTAGGTCACGTAACGCGCTGTTACTTGATCAGTGATTTCGCATTTTTATATGTATATTTTTATATTTATTTATAAGAACGAAAGTAAATTGAAATATTTATTTATATTTTTTATTCATACTTTTATATTTTTTCTATCGAAGGTGCGCATATTGTGTGGCGCAGTGGTCGTTCGTAGGTGCCCTAAAATGCATATGAAATCGAATCCCGCGTCCGTGGCCCACAATCCCTCCATCCCTCTGGGGGTAGGCAAATTGGTAGCAGACTTGTCTGAGAGGATAGCAGCACTGGCTCGATACATTGGTAGGTTACCGCGAGTTCATTTTGCGGAGTTTTGCTGGTTTAGCTATGGTGTTTCTCTGGAGTTCAGTGGTCAGCCTAGCCAAAGTCTGCCCCAGGTCTTTACCAGGATAGGCAGCCGCAGCCCTTGTGAATCAGTGGGAGATTTGCCACCATGCGACTTTTATCCCAGGACGGTTGTGTATCCTGGTATTGGTTTACTCTTCACTAGCTTCCTGGTGGAAACGCGGTCTCCTTCTCATTGTGGGAGACGTGGGATAAATCCTGCCTCGCTCTACATCGCAGCCCGACACCCAGCAACTCTTTCCATCCACAATGAGACGGCAAAGCGTTGGGAGGATTCAATAAAAAACATAGTTATAAAATTCGTAACGACAAAACCAGGTGCTAGTTTTTATGTGAACCTGCTATTAAACGTTTTCAAGGACTCATACAGGTTACGGTCACCGGTAGAAGAACCGGTTAGCAAAATTTAACACTTTTGTTTGAAACGAAGCTATGGAAAAAAATGTGTTTTTGAAAAATTTTAAATATGTCGTTTGCCTTATGGAAGAACATGTGAAAATGGAGTGTTATATCAAAGTTAGAGCACAATCATGTTATCATTTAGTGACAGCTCAATAAATTATGATTGTTAGCAGCGTTAAATTCACTCATCGATATTTTACCGCGAGTCATATAGGCCAGATATGCATTCAGTCGCCTCTAACGATGCTTAATGAAGTCGAATGCGTGGCGCCTCTCAGGGATAGATCAGTGCCGATAGCTCTA
Source organism: Angiostrongylus cantonensis (assembly GCA_009735665.1). Taxonomy (NCBI): domain Eukaryota; kingdom Metazoa; phylum Nematoda; class Chromadorea; order Rhabditida; family Metastrongylidae; genus Angiostrongylus; species Angiostrongylus cantonensis. Next base: position 21,328 of record MQTX01000352.1, read on the forward strand.
TTATTCATTTCTATCGAAAGCTCCTTCATCTCCAGTAATCTCGAAAAAAATAACTGCTCCATTATATTTTTAGTAATGAGCACTAAAGCAATGTTTGAAAATCTACGGCAGACGACGAGTACCTTGGTGTGATCCAATCCTTGAGCCGCGCAGTAGTGGATCTCATGAGCCGCCTCGATCGGACACGCGTCGTTTTTATGGAACATTCGCTCGAGCTTAACACATTCGCTCGCTTCAGTATAGTATTAATGAATAATAAATCAATTAGGTAAGAGGCCTCTCAAAATATATCTTGCAATAGCTTTTTTGAAATTGCAATTCGCTAAAGCATATTAAAAGGATCCTACTGAAGTTGCAGTGTAGCGATTGAAGTGACAATGTCGAAGACAGGCGTCAGGAAGTCCTCTTGCTTCACAACACATGTGGAAAATGTTGTTTGGATTCTGGAAGATCGCATATTGCAACTTGACATTGGTAGCCAGTCACAGTTGTTCGCTTACAATCAGCCTTTCACGGCTGATATCCATAGAGGCATTGCTCGTATTGTAAGCCAGAGGTAGAGTATAGGCTTCTTCGGCGTACTCATCACCCACTAGCACACCATCCTAAAAAACAGACTAGGATTTCACATCTCCATTTATTTTCAATGCCTCATTCTTTTAATTTCACGGTTTCTTGCAAACGATGGTTTTAGACACACAATTCTTGCGGTGAGAGCCGAGAACGCTTTCCTCTTGGAGCATCCGTAAGTGCCACATTGGTATCCTTGTTGACAACCGCTTCCGCAAGTCACAACTGGCGGTGGTGGAGGTCGTGGACAGCATCCTGCTCCGCCCCCACACTGAACATTAAATGAGTGTTAATTAAAAATCGTTCACATAGTTTGAAAGGATTTCGATTCATTAACTTTCTAAACTTTTTTGAGGTTTCTGAACCTGTTTTTACAGACCAACTAAAAACAATTAATCTTAAGATTTTATTTACAGCCTACTACAATCACGGCAGAGTTTTACGTAAAGTATAAAGATGCTGAGATATGTGCAAAATTCCGAACCGCAGGTGTCTGCGATGGCGAACGAACGCGCTATTATCCTTTCTGGGGGCTAACGCGTTCACCTCCACACCATGCAGGCTCTTCGTTTCGCCATTATCTCAGCTATTTTCCTATCTAACAGTGTCATCAGCAATCACCCGCCAACGGGATTGATCTAGGGAGAAAAATAGGTAATGAAGCCTATTAAAGTGTATTCTGAATCACAATGTTAACTTCTCATTTATTACCTACCACAATTTTCCAAGGCGTGGTTTTATGTGAAGGGTAGTAAATACGTGACATGCATCACACAAGAAACAAATATATGCTTTACAACTAATGTGCCATCCGTGGTGCTCGTCATGTAATTTTTAAGATCTACAGGATTTAAGGAGTTTTTTGTTATTATTTGTTGATTTAGATGTAAGGCAGTAAGTTCTCAGTAGGTAAGAAGAGATCGTTTACTTCGCAAACCGTGGACACCCTTAACTGATCATCGCTAAAGTTTCAGCTGCATTGTGAATGGTTGATTGTAAAGTCTACTACCGAAAACTCACCGTTCTTATCGGATTTGATACGGAGAGTAACAACACGACGAAGATGATCATTGCGTGAAGATGATCTGGACTAACCCATGGAATATATAGCCCTATTCACGGATCCTCTTGAGCAACTCAAGCACGAAGTGGCCCAAATATGACAGTAATTACTTCAAGAGGCGCTAACTTGTCTAACAATTGCCACAACCTCTTGAGTTGCATCCGTTATCGTCGCGATATAAGCACAAGAAATTGCTCCGCCGTCTCCGTCGTCATGTTCGCGAAGCTGATTGTCGTTCTCGTCATAGTCACCGTTGTGACTGGTGTAAGTTCTTGGTTTTATAGTTCTCAGTCTGCAGTAGTTTCAGTGCAAGATTCAAAAGGAAAGACTTCTACTCTTAGTTTACCACTTGCTAAACTATTGAATGTTGGTGGGATTATTTGAGTTACGGATGCACTGACGGTGTTTCTTCCAGTGCAGATCGAACGGAGCATGCGGTTGCTGTGGCTGTAGAGCCAAAGCGAAAGCACGCGCGGCCAATACTAACCACGTTGTGAGTTTGACGGGAGACTCACTTAAGATTTCAGGGTACGAAGTAAATTGTTTAAATGAAAACACGGGAGTTCGGTGAGTGGAGTTCAAGAAGATGAGTGGAGGGTTGTTGAACTCTCTCTCTTGCGTTGGTTGGAAAAGCGTGTGAAATGAATGTTTCAGTGGAAGTGTAAAGCTAAGTAATGCATCTTGATTTTGCCGCCGTATTGAGACGCACTGCTTTTTTTTCACTTGTACCGCTCGTAATCCCGCTAAGTATCGTGAAACTCAAACAGGAAACTGTTGCTTTTCCTCTATTGCGGACAGAAACCGCCCAGTGGGCTTCTCTCACTCAAGGGACACCAAGAACATTACGGCTTTATGGTACTCTTCATCTTTGCATTTTTAGCCGTTTATTTTTTCTTTTTAGCTAAAAGGTAACCAAGAGTAAATCGTCGAGTGGCCACGCATAGATTTACGCATATCCGAGTGTAAATATGGAACTTCTTCACGGTTTAAGTAACCGGGATAGTGAACCCTACTGCACGTCACAGTTCAAAATTTCGAGAACAATCTTTCATTTACGATAGCTGTCAAACGAATGTAATTCTAGCTTCTGTCTTCAGAATGGTGACGTAGTGGATGAAGATGATCGCGATGATGGGAACATTTTCGGCCTTAAACTCTGGAACAAAACAGACCTCATTATCAACACCGAAAACATTGCTCGTTACACGGTAACGTGGTCTCTTACTGTGCTAAACATTTGCGATTTAAGCCAGAAATTATTTTCTCTCAGAATCCGAACTTCCTATTCCACAGCTGTTGCGAAGAACGTCGTCTGCCGGCCGCGTGCATTCAGCGATGCCATTTCAATACGTATGAAAAGGGAGTGGTAAGTATTTCCCGAAAGCGGTCGTGTAACTACGCCAGGGCCACCGAACAGAAAGGCGATTCGTTGTTTGACGGGTACATTATTTATAAGTGGCGTAGCCGCATGTATGGTAAATGGATTTTATTCGAGCGAATTTGCGTGAATATTCGGTCAGTTGCTTTATAATTCGAGCTGATTCAATGTCCAAAATTACTCAATCTTTCTTCTAAATTTGTGGTTTGACTTACATTAATATGAAAACCAGACTGGTAGTTTCAGCTCGAGTCGATGTTTGTGGGCAGTGACGAGTGTCCCATAGATTTCTTGCCAGAAATGCAGTTCTGTGCTGCACAAGGCATGGATCACAGCAAGGTGAGTGGTTAAGGACTGCTTAAATTTCTGTTGTCTCAAGCATTTCATTTACATTGAGTAGAAGCATTAGAGCTTCTACACAGATGCTTTTAAGAACAGAGAGTGACACGGCTAGGTCCGCCTACTACGATAAGTCGTTGAGTACGCCCACGAAAACATTATAAGCTAAAAGAAAGTCATTCATTTAGTACGCTCTTCACCATTGTGGTTTTAGTGCTGCATTGAGAGTGGAGTAAGCGGCACAACTGCTGGAGAAAAATGCCTGACTTTTTGCGACCAAAGGCCAGACCTCTACACACCGATCGACTACAGTTATGCTCCATGCTATGATCGGTAACGATGAAGTTTCTCTTTAAAATTCGCACAATCCTTTGACGTTTTCATAATCAAAACATATTTCTGTGGCACACTGATTCCAACTTACCGTAGTCATTTACATCGTATGCATCTTATAGGTTCGAAAGCATGAAACGTTGCTTCTACACCCAAATTCGGGGAGCAGCTGAGAAGCACTTCATTCCAATGATGAAAAGACGACAGGAATGATCGTCATGCATTGCAGAGCATTCGTATCATATTTTGTTTCCGTATAATGTTTGCCGCATGTATCACATTTAGTTTTTTTCATTACGATTTTTTTCCTGGATCTAGGTTTTCGAACAGTGGAATCAGTCATCCACAAGTGAACAACTCATCACTGGGATCAATTTGGCTTGGTAAATAGGAAACACGGCTCTGTGACTCCACTACGGCCCAGTTCATTCATCCAGCAAGCAGATCCGCTCAGTTTTTATCATGGATATGGTGGTTGTTTTCTAGAAAATGTATGTGAAACACGATAACGATGTTCTCTTCAATTAAGCGCGAAATTATGAAATAAATCACAATACCCACACTTACAGCCTACAATAATCCCACAATATGAGCTACATATGGAAAAAGGTTATGGAAAAGCCAATCAAGCGTATTATTCGATGTTCGTGGTGCTGAAATTCTATATCCATTATGACGACGAGTAATAACATGAATCAGATAGGTGGGAATAAAAAACATCTTTGTGGGGAAAAAGCGGTTAGTCATCTCACCAAGAACTAAGCGAGGAGAGATTCAGGAAACAACATGACAAGAAAGACTTGACAACAATTCATCATCAATTCCGAAAACTGATTGATGCGCCCACCACTTTCGAGATTATTAGTGAACGAGCCGCTAGCCGTCGCAGTTTTGTCTGAAACAGTTCATGAAGAGCTACTGCCTCTGGATTCGCCATCCCGATTCGCCCATTCTGTCTGGCATCATTCGGACGGCCACTGTTATGACAGAACGAGCGATGACTCCCAGCAACAAGTGCCCGCACAGCCGTATCGCCCCTTGCTTAGTCAGAGGCTATATCGAATTGAATCAGTTGTTTAACTCACCACTCAAACTGTGCTACCAATAAGTTATGATCCGTTCTACTCTTTCTGATAATCCGCCTGGTCATTTGTTGCAGAATTTCCAGCGACACGTAGAAATTTCAACAAGGAGTATGTTCGTGATACATAGGAAATTACGGTAGATTCTTTTGAACCGCGAGTGTGCTCTAGACATTTTTCCTGTACGTATGTAATTATCACCGACCTGCGTTCAAATGTGGCCATGACCGCAGTGTTGGCGGAGCGTCACAGATACACTGTAGTCAACTCTCACTGTTCTTCTGATTTCCTAAAGGATTTCTCTTCTTGCTTCACCAATGAACAGTTTTCATTCATTCTCATTTCCACCTGCTGCTCGTCGGATTCCCATCGCATAGTTAAGCCATTATCGGTTGCGTTTGTGCTTCCCGTAACACCGACCGGCACAAACTATCTGATCGGGTGCTCACCAATGTCAGTACCACGGCTTGCTCGAGTCTTGTTTCTAAGCGTTTTCCAATAAATATTTGTGTTCTATACAAATCATCCTCATCACTTCTGCAAGTGAACCTGTGAAAAGTAAAACCGGTTTTTTCTTGTCTGTTTTTCTGAAATTCTTCACATCCGACTGGTGACTGATTTTGTGTTCTCCTTCCAGCAAAGTATGCTTTTCTTTCAAGTAAACCTGGTCGCTTTTCGATTAGCTGATGATTGAAATATTCGCTTAGTGCAAAAATGGTGTTGACAAGTCTATTTTTACAGTAAGTTTTACAAGAACAATAAGGAAAATTTAATAGTAGCCAGTCTGGCATAAGAAGCACTTAATGCACATTCCTGACCTCATCCACATCTCAGAGAGAGCCTTCACATCGTAGCTATTGTTCTGCTTACATTCCGCCACATTCTATCTGAACACACGTTACGTCGCTTGACACCACGTTGGCTCGAGCTTAATCGAATGAGCCAAATTTGAACAAGAAATTATTTTTCAATGTACACAACGCAACGTTGAACAGTTGATAGATTAACTGGATAAACAAGAATCTTTGCTACAGTTGTTGCTGCACTCACCTGGAATGTGAGAACAGCCTAATGTTCAGCACTTTTATACTTGGTTTGGTTCAAAAGCCACTCACAAACATAATGAACCGTCAACCCATTGTATTTTGCTATAAAGTGGAAAAAAATTTAATGCTGATTTACTGTAGGTGATATCTGACTGTGGTTAAGCGACATTGAACTATAGAAATTACAATGTCTTCTCACTGAAACGGCAACAGTGGTCTTTCCTTGAGGTTAGACTGATAGACGATGTGCCTGGTAAGCGAGGAAAAGCTCATAAAAGTTTTGGGCAATGAAAGCTAGTTTCTCTGAGGTAGTGTGCCTATGTAGTTATGTCCTGTTGAGTTTCTCAAACCTCTCGTCCCTATAGCGGTCTATGCGAATTGCTGTTTTACATTCTTAGAAATTCTCTTAATAACACTTCACATTCACCCTTCGATAACTTTCCTTCGGTATACAATGCCAAGAGTTACTAGATAGGTGGAATTTTTATCGCACTTCGACAGGCGCTGATGTAAGGCTCACAAGAAGGGCTCCTTCAGCTAGAGCCCGAAACATCAGTAAGGTTTCGAAAGATATTCTAGGCTACTATTCAGCTCATGTTTCTTCAGCATGGCAGATTAAACGCAACATTCTGTAATAGAAAAGGTGAATTTACATCTTTCGTAGCTGATCCATTGTTTAACAGTTGTTCAAATAATAGAGCCAATATAACGCCCGTCCTGCTCTTTACCTTTTCACTAGTACTTTTTCCATAGCACACTTCGTGTATGAGCTGAAAGCATCGTTTCCTCAATAAGCAATTCATCTCGGTGAACATGCTCTATGCATGTCACAAGAACATCCTCTTCTTCAGATTGGTATTCAACATGGTTCTTCTTCAAGCCTTGCTCACATTACTACTCATCGTGTCTGTTTTGCAGCGTCATCACGTTTCATAATTTATGGTTTCCTGAGTAGGCCAATACGACAGAAATTTAATGGTCGATGTATGTGTGTGTGTGTGTATGTGTGTGTGTGTGTGTGTTGTGTGTGTGTGTGTGTGTGTTGTTGTGTGTGTTGTTGTTGTGTGTGTGTATGTTGTGTGTATTGTTGTGTGTGTCTGGAACTTTGAATTACCATACCTTGTAAAAAGACGAATTAAGTGGCTTTCTTCATCTCTCTCATAGCCTAGATAAAGTGAAGTTCGGATTGGAGTTTTTTAGCGGTGACTTCAATTGTTTTTCTGCAATGTTTTCCACATCGTTCGTCCTTAGTTCGTTCTCGCGATCGATGTTGAAAGCAGACTTTGTCTTCCATACCGCTGATCATGAAGTGAATTAAGTAGGCCCAAGTAGGAATGTCTCTATTTGTTTGTGTCAGAATTATACCATGGGTTCTGCCCGCTTGAACAACAAAAAAAAGCATCGTTCGGGGCTTTAGTTAAGAACAAACTAGACTTTGAGGTCGTGTACGAAGGCTGTATCCTTTACGCCGTCTTCGTCTAACGCTGGCAACCAACTCGTCGGGAAACACATGGAGGGCTCTTTGGGGTACCCTCCAAAGAATAAGTCACACGTCAACTCTGGCAGAATTCCACGAGCAATCTTAGTCTCCACTGCACGAGTCTTTTCGAGAACGTCGGTTCCAGAACAGGATGGGTGTGATAGCAGCTCCTGCTGAAGATGCTATTTCTGGGAAGAATTTTTCCTAGTTACAAAACATAAATGACTGCTTTCCAACGTCCGGATGGTAGACCCACTGCATACATCATAGGAATAAAGAATACCAGTTTTACTTTTACTACGTTGACACCGAAGTTTTCAGAACTTTTTGGCATTATTTGTGGAACATTGCGCAAGAATATTGAACAGCTCTTCGTAACTAAGTGCTCAAGAATGTCCTCATCACTTTTCTATAGCTATCGACAACTCTCTGAAATACCAGAGCTTTCGAAATGTTAATTCAAAGTGAATGTCTCATCGAATTTGTTGAATTCACTGTTTCTTCGCTCCCAAAAGCATGAATTTTTTAGAGAAATTGCTGACAAGGTACTCTATGTCAATCATTCTTCAGAAGTCTTTAGCCTCCACCAGAGGTTTTGCTGCGGGCGCAACAGAGCCATCGTAAGTTCACGATTACCTGGCTCGAGATGTCATACCAAAGATAGGCCTTTTCATGGATCCATAACTTCGAAACGATAAAAGAATAGAGCGTTCGGCATTGACAAATCACTGAGGGATGCGCTATGCATTGGACATCATCAAGCATCGCTAGAGGTGATTGAATGCATATCTGGCCTACACAATGCCTTGTGTTGGTCTACCGATGTATCAAATCAGTACACTATGCTCAAAAACAAGTCTGGTACCAACTTGCTGACCACGCTAGAATTAAAAGCTTTCTGAACATCGGGATGCGGGATGGAACCAGCAACCACGTGTCTATTACAGGGCACCTCTAACCACTGTGCTACACGCTCCCATATCCTTTAGCTTGAACAAAGAAGTTCACCACTGGAACGAACAATGAACGAGTTTAACCTCCAGCAGTTGAAATGCCAGCGGATGTGCAGCTTAGTTCAGCTTCTGATGGATGGAATACTGATCAGTGTCGACGTTCAACCGCCCAAATTCTTCCCCATCGTATACATTGCATATCCACAGCAGCTCTACACAAATATCCACGTTATGTCAGCTTTGGACTTGTTTCATTGGTAATAACCACTTGATTGATTTTGAGCACCAGAGTTATCACTTAACGAAACCTCTGACTTCTAACGAACACTACGTCCTCTGTCGTAAGGCTTTGTAGAGATGAAGCGTTCAACACAGCCTTTTTTTCGCAGTCCGCTTTTGGATCCATTTGTTTCGTTCGCATTGATCGATCAACATTATGCATCATCATCACTTCGGCTTCTAACCGCATTTGTTGTGATATTGATTACAAGTTACATCGTACAACGTTCTTTTCTCTTCTTTTTATCCCCTCGCTTCTACCAATACGTCTCATAGAGTTTTTTCAGACTCCAATCTTACTTCGTTCTCTGTTTGAATCTTGAAGTACTCATGGTGGTTCCGCCTTTATTTTGAGAAATCAATACAAAGCTGATTATCAAGTGTTGTTAGAAGTACTCGCTGTCCTCATATCCAAAGTATTATAAGCTACATAAGGTTTTATTGCGTGGTTGAGCAGTGATCATCCACGAAAACTTGATCATTTGGATGGTAAGAATTTATGTCGTCAGTTTTTATTTACTGTCTACTCTTTTTTAAATTCAAGAGTATTAAGTGAAATATAACCAAATTGTTGCGGAGATATTTGCAAAACTTCGGAGAGCAGGTGGCGCGGTGGGGAACGAGCTTTACCCTTTTCCGGGGGTTAACGCGTTCACCACCGCACCATTCACGTCATTCGTTTCGCCTTTCTCTCAGCCGTGTTACTGACCTATAGACGCTATCAGCAATCACCCATGAATACGGGATTGATCTGGGAAGCATAAATCAGTACTGAACCCAGTTAAGCTCGAAGCTGTGGCATAAATCACAATGTCGTCACCTTCTAATTATTGCCTGCCCTATCATCACACCAGCGGTCCAAATCTTCGCAAACAACAAACAAACACATTGTAGTGTGAATTCGTTTTCAAATGAATAAACCTTCGAGCTTGATCGAGTTCAATGATAAGGCTTTGCTCTGCTGCCCTTTTCTACATCGCTGTGCCCACCACCATGGGTTTTCCATTTGATAACGCAATATTTTAGTGAAGAAACATCGAATTCCGTTTGTCTATTGTCAACGCGGATTGTTTACCATAGCTGCTACCTGTTATTCCGATGTATGTGTCGTTCAACTACTGTACTGCGACTAGAACGCCCAGGTGATGACTGTTTCAGCTTCGTCGACCGTCGTGATGTTTGTCAGACGAAAAGGAAAAAAAGAAGATCGTGACAAACGAACGTCAAAAGCTGACTCGAATTCATCAGCCTCGTTAACAAAACAGGTCGGTGTAGCATTAATTTTTTCTTCTCCATGCCTTTAAAATCCCTTGTCTCATTAGATTCGAAAGCGGAGCACCTTACGCGCCATCGTAGAATCGTCTGAACACACAAACGGGTTTATGTCGGTCCTGTAACGATGCCATAGTAACCACTGTCATTCTCATCCTTTTTTTAAACATACATTTCACATCTTCAGATTCCTGCCTTCCTCACATTTCAAGCTTGTATGAACTAAAATTATTATTTAGAGGTTTGTAAGTTTAGTGTTCTCGAAAGTTTCCTTCCAGCTTCAGATTGATCTACCTATTCTTCTTCTCATATTTTGTTCCTATTCTTATCTTTTGTGAAACCAAATTGACCAAGTGTTTCGATATTGGTGTCTCGTAGTGTTTTCGTTTTTCCCATCGTATAGTTCGAAATTGGCCTCGATTTATGCGATTCTGTTGTCTGAACGACTTTCATGTGTGACTAACGTTGACGACGTTTTCACACTTCACTTTAGAAAAAATTTCGGAAGAAGCTGTTGTGCTGATTGTCAAGTGAGATTCTTTCGAGGATCGACTTGTACTCAACTTCGGAAAAAATCACCAGTGTCTTTATTGATGGGCTAAAACGACGTTGGTAAACAACAAGAATAAAACGAAGTTCAGCTGTTTGTTTGCTGAATTTTGCCCACAGAAACATTCAGTGCTGAGACCACAGGACCAGCACAGATCGGCGGCTTTCGTGACCCTGTGTGTGAGTGTCTCGCGTTGAGGTTACACCGTCCGCCATGGGGGTCGGCGGATTCGAACGCGTCGGTTTGGCGCCAATCGGCGTCCGCGGCCCTACTCCTGCCAGTCGAATTCCGTCCGGTTCCACTGCCAAAATCGATCGGTTTCGTTCGGAAAGTTCATTGACGAACACAGTGGGAACACTGCCGAATCACTCGTCCCATCCCATCCACCATCGTTGTTCTTCACCGTGATTTCATATCGTCAGTAAAATGAGCAAAATATCCTTAAGGAAATGAGATACTCACTGTTTATGATAGTAAGTAGTGATGATGACAATTAATGGAGTAATAGAGCAAACCAGCAGTAATAATCTCTACAAATAATTGGTGCTAACCGTGTACAAGACGTGTTCTCAGTCCCACCCACCTTTCGCTTAGCGCACTTCCTATCGCGATGCCATAGCGTTGTCCCTTTCTTTCGACAGTCATAACAAGATATTTGTTCGATTCATGCAAATATTGATCTGCGGTGGGCGGAAATGTCATATTAAAACCCAAGAAGGCTATCCATTAACCTCGGCACTGATTGATCATGCACTGTTTTCCCTCAGTGAGCAAACCCGAGGTTGGCATTGTTAACCTTGCTAATTATTCTCAGTATCAACCTCATGTTTGCCCACTGAAGGACAAGAATGATTTATCACTCTGTACTAGTCATGTTTTTTTTTATTGTTTTTGCTTCATCCGGTTTCCATAATCTCTTCGTAACTTCTACTTTGACTCGTGCAGTCATAATCGTTCCCGTACGTCTCGCATTTACCTGTCATTGAAAAATGATGACTACTTGCCAAAGAACTGGTTACGAACACCACTCGTTCTTTCACTGTTACATGCTTCCAACAGGTTATGAGTAGTTTTTCTTTAGGATTTGTTGTTCGAAACTAGCGGTTTTGATTTGATTCGTTGCTCTTCGGCAAATCAGTCAGGCTGTCCTCTTCTCCACTCGATTTCGACCATCACATGACCGTCATTGTTTGCGTTTTCTATGACTCTCACCTCGTTTTCCATTCCTTGTTGAGCTTTTCGTTCCTTTTTTTTCTATCGATCTATTCTCAACTCGAAACGGACGTTCATGAACTAAAACATGTATGCTTTTACTCTAGTTTGTTCTGTTCTGTTGTTTCCATTGTCCAACATTAATTTCTTCGAGGAACCGTCAGCGCCAGAGAGCTACAGTGACCACGAATTCTTATCCCCCAACCCCTGTGTTTTGAAAACTTTCTCCTTCTTTGTTTCCTACTTTTCTTTTGCCTTTTCTTCAGAGCGTCTTATTTGTAATGAAATGAGCCAAAAATTGTTTCACCATAGCAGTCGTACTCATGACGACACTATTCAAATGGTTTGATATGAAATATGGCCTTTTCTCGCCTGCCGATGATGAAGAAAGGGGAAAAAGGAATAACATGATCAAATTTGGAGGTGTAATTTAACCTAAACTCCTATGAAGGTTAAATAAATGCAACAGGGAAGCCAGTGGTTCTATTGCTAAGGATATTCCCTCCGAAGTACTCAGGATTTTCGCCCTATTTTAGATGACTCGTCATCAGATCTGCCATGCGGATCTCAGCACTTCTCGCATTCATCGTCCACAAAGATCCTGGAACATTTCGCGTGTTCTATCCGTTGCTGCTCGAGGATTTCATCATCTTTATGAATGTCGTAGAATGCTGGTCGAGTCGATTCTCCTTGTAGTCTTGGAGATGCCCGGGCTAAGGCGTTCTCACGGGGAATATTTAGTAAAAATGCATGATGTAGGAATACAGTCGGTAGGGAGAGCGGCCGACGAGCACGCTGGATGCGGCAATTTCATAGCTCATTTCGTCCTTCTACTTTCCATCCCGAATGTCAAATCCATTGAGAAACACTTCCACTACTATATTATACCACTGTAATTATATACATATATGTATGTATATATATATATAGGTATACTGTCGTTTTTTATATTGGTTCGCTGTCATTTTATTATATCGGTATACTATCATTGTATTGGAGTTATGTATTATAATTGATTTTATTAACAGTGCAATGTAAAAATTGTTTGAAATTTTGCTCCCCGATTTGTGCTCCTCCCGTGGATCGGCGACTGCTGATAGAACTACTAGAGACAAAAACTAGTTGAGAGGAAATCAAAGCTAGAGCTTCGGAGTTATAGTGGACCATGTGAGCCTCGGGGAGGGTAATCGCTAATTCGAAGACCAGCTGAGGTTTCCAGTTTTGCTCAAATCTCATCATCCTAGTGGTTGTTAAGTAATAATTATTATTATTATTGCTTCGAAACCGACTTTCCTTGAACCTCGGTGTGCTTAATCAATATGCATTTTTCTCTTTGATGATCTTACACGAGGTTGATAACAATATTTATTATCGGCTAACGTTTCGACGTCTTCGTCTTCATCAGAGCCGATGATGCGAGTCGATGGTCCACGCTTGTTATTCGTCTCGATGTGGCTGCTTCGCCTTCGTGTCGAGTCAGGTCTTCTTCAGCCGTCCATCTCCTCGAGTAGTAAGTTAGTACAAGTAGTTATCAAAGAACATTATCATTATATCTACCATCAGCATCGTGTATAAAAGGGCATCACTGAATGAGTGTGCCTCATTCGAGGAAATGGACCGCTGAGGAAGACCTGACTCGACACGAAGGCGAAGCCGCCACATCGAGACGAATAACAAGCGTGGACCATCGACTCGCATCATCGGCTCTGATGAAGACGAAGACGTCGAAACGTTAGCCGATAATAAAGATTATTATCAACCTCGTGTAAGCTCATCAAAGAATGAATGCATAATTATTATTATTATTTGGGAACTCTCTAGCCTGACTTTATGTGGAAGACAAATATGAAATATTACTGTTATTTTTATTGTATTTTTTACTTTGTTTTTACTATCGTTTTTTGTCGACATTCGGTTATTTGTTCCTGATATATTCTACATAACTTTCCGTCCAGAGTTGACTTCATAATGGCCAGGACGGATTTCTGGTTCCAAGTCATCGTCTTTAATACAGGAACATCCGATCGGAGGTGATTGACGGATAGAGACTTTAATTCTCTCAGGTCGAATCACTCTGTGATAAATAGGAGAGGAGATGATACAGGGGATTACTATTCCGAGTTCTTATTCTCTTTCAATGACTATTTTCGTCGATGCTTGAAGAACACCTGCACAAAGAATTTCTATTTAGAAGACAAGCCCGTCACTAAGGTTGGATTACTCACTGCTTACGACAAACACCATCACGATGAGCATAAACATTGAGCATAGTGACGTATGTTGTGAAGATTTCGACATTTTCCACTCAGATAAACATCTAACAGTCAATAGATTATTGGCGTTGTTGGCGGCATGACAGTAGAACTATTAGCTCTTTGGAAAGGTAATTGCAATTTCTTGAATCGCTCTTACCTGGCTCAAGCACAGACATTTTCGTCAAGAAACACGGGAACTATTAGAATCCGTTAGTGAAAGGTACGTGTGGTCAAACGCGTTCAACTTCTGTAGGATTAGGTGTGCAACGGATGGGGTTGGTCGTTGTTGTCGAACGGAGCTTAACTATTCTGTACAACGCAAAATTGCACAATTTGCCCTAATGATAGAAACGGTGATTGCATGAGCTCGGGTACAGTTTATCTGATCTCCTGTAACACGTGCGGAGACGAATACATTGGCAAAACGGGCAGACAACTTTGTGTCCTCATAAAAAAAAACACCTAGTCGGCAAACGTGAGCCAAATACTCCACAAGGCACGCGTAGGACCCAGAGGCATAACGGGAGGACTTTGAAATACGCGTCGCGGTCCACGCACGGGAATCGAGAACACAAGCGCGCAAAACTCTCGAGGCTTTCTGGATTAATTCCAGAAATCAGAAAACGAACCGCAGGGAAGAATGTCTCATTATCACGCGTGATATTGGGCAGTATATAAGCCTGTTATTCTGATGTGGGAGAGGCACATTATACTTCTATGTGAATTCTGTACGGTTGGTCTCCACGCGACACGCTCAGTGGAAGCCTCATAGAAAGCGGTGAGTGTGCAAAGCTGTGTTCTATGTGATTGAAATCTTGGTTTAGCGTTTCCTCTGTTCGGTTATGAAGCTGTTTGTTTGGCCGAATAGATTGCTGTCAACGTGACCTTTCCAGGCTCTGAGGAAGGCGAAATCCGCCGAAACGTCAGCTTATTCGTGAATAAAGAATAAAATAACACCTCGCGTTTGCTCAACAAGAATACGAAGAATTACTGTATTCTGTTGACGATTTGTGGGCAAATACGATGCAATTTCATGTGCTTCATTGATTTCGTGACACTGTTTCCCTGCTCCGATTGTCTCATGATGGATCGAAAGGTTGTTGCGGGCTAGTTCTATTGCTAATCACCATTTCCAAGCCACAGGTTTTGCTTGTGTTTTGACTTGTTTCTGCTGTAGCAGTACCAACCTGGACTCTTGCTGAAAAAAGGACAATGTGTTTTATCCCTTGGCAAGGATCAATCCAAGAAATGCTAAATGAATTCTAACTTTAATGTTAAAGAAATGGTGCAATTGAGCATGGAGACTGCTTTAAAATGGTGTGCACTAGCAATACGAACAATATTTATTACCAAATATTGTTTATAAAATGCCTAGTCACTTAGTCTGTGACCCACCGTCCTAGAACTAATTCGTGACCTATCATTCCAATTATTTTTCTTTCTGTTTTCCATACTCTCTTATGGATTATTTTGTAGAGAGTCCTCACTTGCTGGTGAAACAATTTCTGTTAGTTGGCATATTAGCGGAGGTATGTGTTGGTTTCAATGCGTGCGTGTCTAAAAGTCTTTTGTCCTTTTGAATTTTATAGCTGACCTCAAATCGAACTATATTGGTTGAAATGGAAACTTGGAATGTTCTCTGATGAAGAAATTCTGATTTTCTGAGATCCAAAAATTGATTTTTGTTTTTTCCTGATCCTTGTCGAGGCGTACATCAGACAGGAAAGAATTTGAACAAGCGGAATTTCGTGCCACAGAAAACAGGTGTTTTTTTTTTGTAAGTAAAGCGTTCGGATCTGATCCACCCAACAGTTTACCGCCTCATCGTGGTTGGGAGATGTTCTTAGGTGTCGGACTGCGATGTACAGCGGGGAGATTCGTCCCCCCCGGCCGGGTCTCCCAAGCTGAGAAGAAGTCCGGCGTTTCCACCAGGAAACCTAGCTAAGAGTAAACCAATACCGGAATCCATCACCGTCCTGGTATCAAAGTCGCATTGTGGTAAGTGTCCCTCTGATCCACAAGGGTTGCGACTGCCAGTCGTGGGGACGACCTGGAGCAGGCTTTGACCAGGCTGACCTCGGGATTCCAAGGAACCACAATGGCTTAGCCATCAAATCTCCGAAAAATGGTGATTATGCTGCGGCCCGCATAACAACTGAGGACCTTTCAAGTATTAAGTAAGTAAGTATGTATAGCGTTTGTTTGAGATTTCCAAAGATTTAAATTTGGCCCCAAAATTTTTTTGTTGAAAATTTGGACCTTGAAAAAACATTAAAAGTGGCATACACTCGGACACTCCTAGACGATAATACAAAGTCTGTTTTATATGTGTGTGAGATTTTGAACCCTTCAAGACTCTAGTAATCGAGGAACTGTTGTCAGTGGTTATCGAACGATGGGTGCGTCCAACCGATCACGAAGTGCTAATATCGTGGGTAGCTGCTGTATTTTCGTCGTATTCGACTTCTTTAATCGTTGCCATACCAGATTTTTCGAACATCTTGCAGTCTACGCGTTAAATAAGCCGACTTATGCCTTTCATTTCAGTTAGATTGCTTTTCTTTTCGAATTGATGCCAACTCGTAGGGAGGTTGTATGTTGTTCAATCTAATGATGCTGTCAGTTGATTATGCTGCGGCCCGCATAACAACTGAGGGCTGTTTCTGAAATTTTTACAGAAGCGGAAAACATCTGCAAATTATATCCCGAAATTGTAGCAAAGCAAAAGCACTCAATTTTGCCTTAAGTTCATCTTCTTTCTCAACGTTACCTATGTTTCGGTCTTTCCTTCTCCTTTTTTCCCTTTCTCAATGTCTTTCCTTCCTGACCCTCACTTTCTTTATTTGTTTCTCTCTCCCTCTCTTTTTTTCTCTGTTTTAAATATTTGAAAGAGCAATGATTCTTTTCTGCTTCTATCCTTTCATTGTCCATCGACTTGCTGTTTATAGTCATTTGTTTATTTTCTGATTCAAGAACACATTCTTTTTTAAGGATATGTTGTTGAAAAATCATTTGGTGAAAAGTGGTACTTTTTATTTACTGCCTGTTCTTTTTTCCCGGCAGGGTATGTTGTGAAAGATATTTACAAAACTCCTGACCGCAAGTGTCTGCGGTAGAGATCGAACCCACTATTACCCTTTCCGGAGGCTGACGTGTTCACCACCACACCATGCAGGTCCTCCTTTTGGTCTTTCTATCTGCCGTATTTTAGCCTACTACCCAAGTTAAGTTGCCGTTTTAGATATGTTGATATGTTTGGTATGGTGGTCGTGGTAGTATTGTACTGAAAGAATTCCCATTTAAGTTTACAATACATCGAACGGTTCTTGTAGTTTCAGGAGGGTTTCTTTTTCGTCTTTTTAAAAATCTGACCCTTTTCAAGCCATTCCCTTATTCCCTTTTTTTTGGCTCACAGAATCGTAATGTCACTTCAGTACTTCGATTATTTCGTTACTTCATCAGCGAAGTGAATTCGTTCCATTCTCTTTCATTTCGATGTGAGTACATAGATATCTTTATTAAATTAGTGCTTTATTTTTGAGTAGACTCAAGGTTGTCAATAATGCTATCTATTCGATACTGGCTGGCGTTTCGGCGGTTTCGTCTTTTTCAGGGTTTGGGAAGGTCATGCACATTGACACGCAGTCTATCCATACAAACATTTTCATAACCCAAGATTCATTTAGCCTCGGTATGGACTAATATGATCTCAACTTTTTACTATTAATAAGCTAACACTGGGTTTTTATGAAAGAATATCTATTCGGTTAACGTTTTGATGTCTTCGTCTTCTTCAGAAATGGTGATCCAAATGACCTGAAGGGGACAAAGACGTCGAAATGTTAGCGGAATGAATGTTTACTAACAAACTCGTTGTACAATCACAAGGATGCTGAGATGTTTGCAAAGCTCCAGACGACTGTTGTATGCCGTGAGGACTGAACGCGCTATTACTCTTTCTGGGACTGACGCGTTCACAACCACACCATGCGAATGCTTCGTTTCGCCTGTCTCTCAGTTAGTTCTATCGATCACTGCCGCCAGCAATTACCCGTCAACGGGTTTGATCTGGGGAGCCCACATCGGCATTGAACCCAGTTAGGCAGAGGCTGTAGTAGAAATCACAATGTTTGCTCTTTATTTTCTGCCTACTGTAATTTGTGGCAGGGTATTATGCGAAATGCAACCACAAGGATGCTAAGATTTTTGCAAAACTTCGGCACCTTTTCCGAGGGCTAACGCGTTCACCTCATATCAACGACGGAAAATACATTGATTATTACATGGATGTCACTCACATGGTAAACAGCTTCTGTTGAACACTCATCGTTTTGTTCTTTATAAGTCTTCTAGGTATTTGATGGAGACTAGGTATACAGAGTCTCGCATAGGTCAGGAGTGTACTTGCCTTAGGTCAAAAGGTCAGCCAGAGGTATGGCGCGAGATCACGCGTGATCACAAGGCACTCATCCTTGTGACACTTTGACCATTCCAGAAGCCGAAAGTGCCGAGACGTTATTAATACTACTGAATAGATCCTGCTATCGACAACCTCGTATCTGCTCAAGAGTATAACATTCGCTTACTGAGTAGTGTCGAGGTTAACAGAAAATCGATCCTGGGATATCTGTTTTAATATGGGTTCGGTAGGAATCTGTTGAAAGGAATGTTTAATCGTTCTTTTTTGTTGTTCTATTTCTTTGTCTAATATGCCTCTAATTTGTACTAAATAAGCTGACAATTATCCTTCCTCCTGTCTTTAGCTTGAGCTCTTTCTCATTTGCATCTCTTCTCCGCTTAGCCGGAGATAAGGTGCGTACTGAGGTTTCTAACCTCAGAGCTCTCACTGCTTTGAGTTCGATGTTGAATTTTTAGGTGGATTTTTATTGAAACTTCGTTGTTAACGAATCTCACTAATGTTTTCATCCTTTACAGACTGGCAGTTTGTGAATTCTTGACAATTCTTACCTTTACGGATAGTCGTTCGCTCAATTGGAGAGCCTGTTTTCCTTTTGTCTTCTCTTAAACACGCTGTAAAATTCCATTTGATTTAGTGGTTTTCATTCCATCTTTCCTTTGATTCGCAGTATTGTTGTACCATCACCTCGACGTCATTCCGAGTAACATTCATCCCTTTGATCGACTACTGATTTTTGTGATTCGATGATGCTGGTTCCAGCGCGATGTCTCTATCCGAGCGCGCCTCGTCGGGCGAGGATTTGACCAACAACAATAACGATTCCATTTCTCTTAAAAGTGGAGCACTCAAAATCCCTACGAACAGTGAAACGTGCTTCTCCAACGATCGAAGCACTAGCAGTTCTTCAACGACCTTATCGAAGATGTTGCCCAAATCGCCACAACTGAAGCGTCGTAACGTCCGTAAGAATCCCACCCCATCGTTAGCCGCCGAGGACTTCACGCTTCGTCGCTCTCCGAAGGATTCTTCTATTCGATGGACTGATATTTTCACATCAAAACGAATTAAGAAGACGATTCACAAACATTTTCGAGATCCATATTATGTATGTAGACCTTGTTTTACTATCCAAAAATGCTAAGCAAGTCGGTGCTTGTTATAAATTTGTTTGCTGTGAAATAGTAGACGTCTACGTGGGTATTTGAAAACTGTTCGAAAGTAGAGACCTTTGGCTTCGATCCAACTTAAGAGTAGGTTTGAATGTCAGTGGTTAGCTGAAGGTTGCACATTTATTCCACTTTTATGTTTTCGAATTTGAGAAACCGCTTATTCAGCGAAGTTAAGCTGGACTACAAAAAACATGTTTTCACTTTTTGCGAATGACGTTGCTTTACTAGGCTTGCAGTAGCACCGACTTGTCTGAGCCTGAGATCAGCATTTGTTTAGGAGGTCAGAAATTATTTCGAATTTGTTGAAATGAATATGAAATGTTCAGGAAGACGATCGACATTCGACAGATGAGATGGTTTGCGCGACGAAAGAGCTATGTTCGCTGTCCTCTTCAGAGTTAAACGGTCGAGTTGAACAAGTTCTGGTAAGGTCGTTTAATGAGATTCTCTCATACGAATTAAACTACCTGGATTTTTTTTTGTTTTAGCGTGACAGAAATATTGACCAGAAAACTATTGACACTATGCTGAATAGCATGGAAGATGAGAGGAAACGATTAATTCTCACGCAACATCTTAAAACTGATGTCAGTGGCACCAAGAAGGTTAGATGTCTTTTCCAGGATTGAGTTCGTTTTTCAGATATGGTTTTATGTAAACTTCCTACTGTTCATTTCGTTGTTCAAAATCCGTGCCACGGCTAAAAAAAAAAGCAGAAAAAACCAGTATTTGATTTGAAAGACTGTGTACGTTCTACCAGTTTTTATTTAAATTAATTGGATTCACTGCGAGTTGAGATATGTTTGTTCAAAGGTTAGGTCCGGCATGAATTGGTTTCCACTCATAACGTGGAAAAACAGCGCCCTCTTTTACATTTAGACCACCATATCTCGGCCTTTAGCGAACTTTACTAGTTAAATTCAAACGATTAGTCTCTAAATCTTAGCCGATTTGATACAATTTTTCCTGCCGTATCGTGATGGCATTTTATTTTGTGAAGCCCAGAAATGTAACGTTTTGTATTTTTCTCGTCATATCACTTATCAGCAGAACGCAGTGATGTCTCCCGATGTGTTGTTCGTGTTAACAGCTGCTGCTTTAGCACTAGGAATTTTACTAATTTAAATGTCGCGTTTAGTTTCATTGGAACTTTCAATTCGAAACATCTCTGAAGACGAAATAACAGTGTCCCTTCTTTCTGTAGGTCTGCCAAGTTCTAAGCTGATCATGTACTCCGGTTTGTTTTTTAACTGGTCATTTAATTTATTCGACTAATCAATCAGTTGTTTAATTTCAGCCATTCTAATTAGTTGTTTAATCTTCGTTTCGCTTTGTTTTTCTTTGCCCTATCGTCCGTCACTTGTCCAAAAACCAGTTTCGAACTCAGTGTTAAAGTTGAACGTGGCCACCATGTTTCGGACACCATGAATACTATATGATTCGTTCTGGACGCAATGTCTTAATGTCGAGTGTACCTAATTCTAAATTAAAGAACTTTGATCCAGAGCAAGAGCATCCTACTAGCTGTCTTCACTGATACCGTCTTTTCTTTTCTTCTTGGATTATTAGGTTAACATGGGGTTGATAAGAGCGTTTATTCGGCTAACGTTTCGACGTCTTCGTCTTCTTCACAGCCGATGGTACGAGTCGATAGTCCGCAATATTTTAATCTTCTTGATGTGGTGTTTTTGTCGTCGTATTGAGTCAAATCTTCTTCAGTGAAAACGAAGACGTTGAAACATTAACCGAATAAAACTTTTTATCAACCGCATGTTTGCTTAATCGTTGGAGAAGGTATGGATTGTTAATGCTGGGGTTAAATGACGGTCAATTTTTGAACACATTTTTATTGAGCTTTTTTCAGACACCCTCGATGATGATCGATAAACTAATTAGTGTATTGGATAGTGACAATGTTTTGGATAGGAAGAAGGACATTGTGACGTTGAAAGTTATCCTCGCTGGCGAAGGAGTGAAATATCTGTCGGAGGTCCGTTTGTGTTTTCTTCATGAGGTAGCGACCACTGTGTTTAATGACTAATGGAAATCGTTTTTGGTTAAGAAACATCCTTTTTTTTATGAACAGGGAAGAAAATCTCACCAAATGTTTCTGTACTGAGCGCTAATGTGGCACATTGGTATCTTTTCA
Source organism: Angiostrongylus cantonensis (assembly GCA_009735665.1). Taxonomy (NCBI): domain Eukaryota; kingdom Metazoa; phylum Nematoda; class Chromadorea; order Rhabditida; family Metastrongylidae; genus Angiostrongylus; species Angiostrongylus cantonensis. The sequence goes on from MQTX01000352.1 coordinate 42,878, forward strand.
GTTTGCCAAATACGGGAACGAACACAGTAGCGAAAATGGTCTGCAACTGATCTGTAGGTTATTACAAGTGGTAAGGTCAACCTTGTCTATTATCTTCGTTATATTTCTAATCGTCTCTCTCGCCCCTCTCCTCCTAAATTTTATGGGTTGAAAATTATAAGAGGTGACGTATCAATTGTGATAAAAGCACAAGAATGTTATTTTTCAACGACTATACGAGTAAAAGATCATATCTCTATCTCTTTATCTTAATGCGTTTTATTCCGTCATTGTTTTCTGAAGAACCATCAAGTGCAACCAAATGCATCGAGAATTGTTGTGCCTGGAGCCGGCTTGAACCCAGGCATATACAGAAGACGACGACGAATCTTCGTATTGCGCTATGTAGAGAATTGCACAAATTACGACCACAGGTGCAAACGTCATTGAGAATTTGAAGAAATCAACAAGGTGCTTAAATTGGTCATGTTCATATCTGCCTTCACAAATTTTCGCATCTTGAACCACCTTTTGCCGTGGTTTATCATATTTTACGACTCTGACCTAGAATCTGGTTGTCACGAATTCTGGTAGATTTAGCGAAGAGACTGTTCTTCGAAGTACCAAGCTTGCCGGAGTTGGATCCTTTGTGCTCCGCAGTTCAACATCCAGCACTTACTTGGTCACCGCTGTGTGGCAAGCCTCCGAGCTAACGCTGTAAATTTGACAAACCAGTTTGCCAAATTTACATCACAGTGCAACCTGAGAATAACAAACAAGTGTACCCGTCCTTTTGATGACGTGTCAAATGAGAGCTACGAATGTATATACCTGTAAAAAAAATTACATCAACTGCGTTCTCTTCAGTCACCGCATAACTTGAGCGGTTACAAGTGAAATCTCTTTTCGTATCTGCTTTCTACAAGGAACCACCAAATGAGCTTTACTTGCTCAGCGACACGAAAAGGGACCATTGTTTCTGTACGAAGTTTCTCGAAGTTTCTTGTTTCTACCTTTTTTGCCAAGATACTGCATAAAGGTAGCTCACCTGATTTTGCCTTGAAACGACATGTGTAGTCAGGAATTACTTTTTGACCTCTCGTGGGGCTTGCAAAGACTCAATGGTTGGAAAAGCCGTGGAATAATACAACCGTACTCGCTGATTCGATCATTTCCTAGTCCATCCAAAGCATATTCCTCTTACGACGGAATATTAGCATCACATTTATCTGGAAAAAGCTCCTACCCATCCACAAAGGCTGACGACTGCTTGTGGTATAGACTTGGAAACGTCCCATCGCGGTTATCCTTGGACTACAGGGAGAATCTACTATACCAACGACGGTCACGAAGAGCACCAATCGCCATATAGATGACCATGTGGTCCACATAACATGTGATGTCGGATAGATGTAAAATAAATATGAATATTTTATATTAATATTAACTTTTTATTTGCTGCTTGCTATTTTTTCATGACAGGGTGTTATGTGAAATATAATCACATTGATGCTAAGATATTCGGAAAACCCTAACTTCATACCAGCTTTGAACTCGTGATTACCCTTTCATGGGGTTCATATGTTGCCTACTGCATCACAGGCCTTTGATTTCTCTCAGCTGACCTTTTACCCTAACACTGTCATCAGCAATTACCCGTCAACGAGAATAATCTAGGGAGCACATTTCAACTTTTCGTTTCCTGCCTATTGTTTTTTCTCTTAATGGCAGGGTGTTATTGTAAAATACAGCGGCACTGATGCTGTTACATTTGCAAACTCGGATCCCAAGCAGGTTTCGAATCTGCGTTTACCGTTTCAAGCGGCTCACGTGTTACCCGGCTCACCAATGAGGGCCTTGCTTTGCCCCTATTTCAGCCAAATTTTTACTTTCTTCGAACTTTTTTCAGCCAGATAAATATGAATAACTATACTATTTTTGATAGTCGTCTAACATCCAATGCTCCTTCGGTGATGGGCGACTGTCTTAATAATAATCGACTCGAACTATTCGTTTTAGTGAGATCTAACGCTGAGACTGGACCTTAACATTGAAAATTCTTCGTAAGTTCTCATAGGAGTCGTGAAAACTCAGTCGTTATACTTGCAAATGAAATCATCAATTTTTAAATGAAAAATGAGAGATGTGCGATTATACGGTATATGTGGGCCAGTACCATTGTTTCAGATTCTCCTAGAACTAAAAGAAGTTCATGAGGACACAGTTGAATCACGCGAATTACTCTCACTTCTTATGGAAGTTGTTCGATGCATCCGAACAATCGTCAATACTTATGTGAGCATTTTTTTCAACATTTAAGTTTCGCTCTTGGCAGTGGCATGACGTTGTTCAGTTTAGCTTTTGTTTTGTACTACGTTGTTTCATAAGAATATGAGGTGGCTTCGTATATTTAGCCTGGATTGGAACTCGTTTTGCAACGTGACTCACGCGCCATTGGCCGTCTTATTGAAGGTCTTTGTGTGATTAATAAGCGAAAACCTAGAGAAGGAGAAGAAACTGAAGCTGGTAGAGCTTTAAGAGCAGAAACTGTGAAAATCCTCGCTTCTATTGGTATGGTAAATCAGGAATCCACCAAAAACATACAGATGGAAATGACAGGGTAGGATCTCATGCTTTATCCTTTGTCTTTGTCCTTGTTGAGCCACACTTTTCCGTCAAGTGTAGTTCATAGTAGACAAGTTCTTAACAAACAGACTTTCACCGCTTTAAAGAAGTTTTATTACCAATCTTTCACAAATCTCATTGTTTTTCTCTTTCAGCGCTCAAAAAATGGTTAAAGAACTCACGTTGTTGTCTGCTCGAACCAAACAACCACGGTTCAAGCCTATTTTGGATTGTCTTCGATTCGTTAAAGATTCAGATATAGATCATGTGGTTTGTCATTTTTGTCTATATGTTTTGTAGATGGAAGTGGCAGTAACTTTTTTCCAGTACCGAATACTTATCATAATCAACCTGCTGATTCACAGCAGTGATCGGGACTTCAGTGATGAACATGCTTGGCAAATACGAATGTCTCTTCGTTCTGAGCTGATGAGGGATGGATTCGGAAATTATATCCCTGTATGCTTCTTGTTTTCTTTTTTCACAATTGTTGCACTTTTTTCCACATACGCTGCATTTCTTTGCAGCACATAGTTGGGTTGGCAAAGATAGACCAACGAATTAGTGAAGTATACGGTGCGTTTACGTCAATACAGGATGACGATTTTAATGAGTTGGTGTCGCGTTTCGAATCCCTGTGAGTTGTTCTCTCCGACGAATTATGTATTTCTTAATCCATGGTTTACCACTGTTTAGCCGCGGAGAATATGACACATTGGGTGGTTGCTTCGAAGTTCTTGCGTCAACTTGTGAGAATACGCCTGTTGAATCTGTTCTGTTGAGCATTTTTCAACATCTGATGCTAATTTCCGATGATGTTTCCGTCAGGCAAGTTCGTTTCTGATTATTGAGATCATATTTATAGGATTCGAACTCTGGAATAAACTGATTTTCTGCTTTAGGCTGTCGTATTTTCGGTTCATTGAGTGTTGCATTAATGAAATCGTCTTACCCAAGAACGGCGTCGATCCTGATTTTGATTCTCAATTCCATTTTGAAACACCAGTGAACGAAATCATAGGTAAATCTCCTTGATTTACCTAGGGGTCGATCATTTCTGGCATGAAACTGCTTGCGATTGTCAAATTCGATCTTCTTTCCTTTTGTTATTCCAGACCAACTACAAGATGCAGAATTTTCTCGAAAATTGGAGCAAAGTGTGCAACAGAAACAAGAAGCGGTTGCTAAGCAGATGCAATATTGGCAGAAGCTCAGTGAATTTCGGAGAGAGGCAAACTTGCTGCGAAAGCATGTTTGTTTGTGCTTGGCCATTCTTCCTTTTTCAGCTATTATAAAGTCGCATGAATTTGTTTATAGATAGAGAATCCTTCCAACCCCATTCCTCCAGCGACGACATGTACACTTCAGCCGCCGGTCGATTCCGCAATTCCTTCTACTAGTGGACTTCCTCCCATTACCGGTGATTTGTTTTTACCATTTTTTTTTCGAGTTACATTTCCTGACATGCTCCTTTTTTTAAAACTTTTTTCCTTTGACAACAAATTCCAAATCCATTATGTTCAGGAGGGCCGCCACCACCTCCTCCGTTGAACAATGGTCTGCCTCCAGTAACTGGCGGTCCCCCTGCTCCACCGCCACCTGGCATGGGTGGTCCACCACCACCGCCACCACCGCCACCACCTGGCTGTAAGTAATTCATGTAAACCAATCCTGTATCCATAGTGCATCGTTGTATTATTCAACCAAATACATTTAATGTGCACCATAGTCGTCAACTTTTCGACTATACTATCGTTTTTTTTTTTGGTAAAATTGGCTAGAATATAGGTGACTGTGCTTAATACAGTCATTGTGTATGGGTTTCAACACAAACGCTTGTGAGAGATTTCTAGACGAACACATCAGTGTTTGAAATGTGCTTTTGTTAGAAATAGCGAATAGAGCTTCAGATCTTTGCCTACAAGTACCGAATTTTCTCATTCTACACCGATGAAATTTTCCATTTTCTGTCGCTCGCATATCTTTCCTATTTCCTCTTGTTTTCAGCAAGGCTTGTCTCTCGATCACCAGTGCGATTGCTTTCACCATTTGAAGATGCCTAGAATTTAAACTTCCAAAAAAAGTGCTAACGATGAATATTATATTATCCTTGTATTATATTAATATATATTATCCTTTTGAGATTTTCGACAGTAGAGCGGTAGGTGCAAGCATTAACGATACATTAGGTAACACTGTCGTATTCCGTTGAGCCAAATTTGGCCCCTTCATTTGCTTTTGTGTTCGAAATATGAGCCTAGAAGTAAAAAAGAAGAAATATAGGTCATGAGCTCAAAAAAGTTACAATTTCGTCGTAGCAACTACACAAGAGAACTTTTCTTTGGTAGATAAGGTGGCCTATGCAATTCTTTATTACAATCACTGAAATTTACTATGCTCAGAGAGAGATTGTGAAATACAACCATAAGAATTCTGAGAAATGAGCAAAACTCGGAACCTCATTTGGGATTTTAACTCGCGGATGCACTCACCAAGGGTTCACGTGCTATCTACCACGCCAACCGGTGCCTTGGCTTTGCTTTTTCCTTATTCACTTTTTTAGTCTGTCGATGCCATAAGTGTCCTGTCATGAAAAAAGAGTAGTTAGTAAACGAAACCTAGGACATAATGGTATTTAAAGGTTTGGTTTAAAGATTGTTGGCGGCCATTCTCCTGGCGTAACCTTCTGGGAAGTCTCATATCAGTTTCGTTCACGACCAGATGACGAGAATCAGACAGAAGAAGCTCATAAAAATCTCTTGGTTTCGTGCACCACTCCCCCACTTCTCCAGTTTATTTATTGTTACTTTCCACGAGAAGTTGATTGAGCACGAATTTGAGGTTGTCGTCATCTGATGTGACCCAAGACCATAGTTAAACTCTTGACTTTCGAAATTAATCCAGAACGTTAATAAAGATCGTTCAATATAAGTAGGAAATTAAGTGGTATCAGGGTAGAGATTTTGCGAGAAAAGGTAAAAGGAAGCAAAAAGAATAAAGTGATGAGTATGGAGGATACCATTAGCCTCACACGGAAGAGCCTTTTGTACCCTTTCGATCTTCTGGAATATTCTTAAGGATTTAAAGAACAATGACTCTGTTCTCTATAATAGAAATTTTGGAAAACTTCGCCAATTCATTGACGTAGCCAATATTTACATTTGCTGGTATCTCATCTAGTCGCAGTGTACTTTATGAATTTAAATGAAAACCTTCGAATTCTCGGAATTTTTCCCAATGAGGGCACGTGTCCGTGGTTGGCCGCTATAAAAATTGATTTTTATTTAGGAAAGTTTTAATTTTAAATAAACTTAAAATGAAACTTACATCCTAGGAAAGTTGTCACTTTTAGAACAAAGTCTATTATAAGAGTATGTCATGTTAGGAAACCAGCACCATCGCTTGCATGGGTGATACGAAGCCCAGCTTTTTGACCAGTAATTAAAGGGTTTTTCATTTCTAATTGTTATAATGGATCATGATAGATTATAACCACATGGAATAGTCGGTTACAAGAAGTACCGAAATGCATTCATCATAAGCAGCAAAGTCCTTCCACATTCTCACACCAATGTGTTTGGCGGATGAAATATAGTACTACCTGTAGTCTCGCTGATCGCCCAGTGACACGAGCGGGCGCCAGTAAATCTACTATTTTTCCCTGTCGCATGCAAGAGTAGCCCAGTGGGTTCTGCTTGCTCTAGGATTTCGTCGAGCCTCATATCTTTCTTCTAGGCTCTTCGTGAAGAACTCTGACCATCGGGTCGGTGGTCTTCCTTCAGTACGTTTGACATCCCGAACAATCCAGTCACTAACAGCTCTTGTCTATCGGTTATCATTCATACGCATTACGTGTCCGGCCCACCTTATCTTCGACTGTTTTGCGTATAGAACGGCATCTTTGATTTTTGATCGTTGACGCAGGTCTTAGCTTCGGATCCCTCCCTTGCTTGCATGACACGGTATACTCCTAGCATCGTCCGTTTGACTGCGCGTTCAATAACTTTGATTGATTTTTCACCCTGTTTACGCAGCGACCAGGTTTCTGACGCATCCTTTAGCGCAGGAAGTACCATTGAGTCGACAAGGTGGGCTTGGAGTCGTGTGTTCTTTGTCCTCTTCATTATATTCTCGACGTTCTTAAAAGCTGTAAAAATAAGGACGACGTCATCAGCAAGGCAAAGATAGTGTAACCACCGACTATCGATTTTAACTACCATATTACCCCATTCAAATGTTCGCATGACGTTCTGGAAGATGAAGCTCTCTAAAGCTCTCGGCGTTGATCAATTCCTGAGGGATGCGCCATGCATTCGACTTCATTAAGTGTCGTTGGAGGTGATTGAATGCATATGTGGCCTTTACAATGGCTCGCGGTGGCTTGCCGATGTATCGAGCCAGTGCTGCTATCCTCCCAGACAAGTCTGGTACCATTTTGCCTATCCCGGAAGGATGGAAGGTTTGGTGGGCCACGGGCGCATTCCACGTGCGCGTCGCAGTGGTGCCTCCAACCACTGCGCCACGCGCGCCCTTTTTCTGGAGGATGGCGGTAAATAATTTTGGCGAAATAGTATCGCCTTGCCTAACCTCTCTTCTGACGTCGATGTACATTCTATCGTTGTACAATGGTGATATCTTTGTTGCAAAATTTTATACAGCTCACGAAGAATGTTTGTGTGCTGAGTAGGGACTCCTTCACTACCAAGGGCTTCCATGACTGCTTCTATCTCAATTGAATCAAAGGCCTTCTGTAAGTCGATGAAAGTGAGACACAGCGGTCTTTTGCACTCTCGCGATACTTCAATAAGCCTTGTTATCGTGTGAATGTGGTCCATCGTACTAAATTCCTTTTCGAAACCCTACTTGCTCGTATGGTTGTCCTTCGTCCACTGTTCTGTCAATCCTGTTTAGGATGACTCGAGTGAAAAGTATGTAGATGACAAACAACAAGCAGATTGTGCGATAGTTGCCTATATCGTGTAGGTCACCCACCTTGAACAATAACACAGTCTTGCTGGCCTTTCACCGAGTACCTTGCATTGAAACATGTAACGTGTGAAGAGCCTTGCCAGTGTGCTTACGAGGACTGGCGGAAGGTTCTTCAGATGTTCTGAACTTATCCTGTCCGGACCTGGTGCTGTTCCATTTTTCACCGTCGAAATGGCATGTCGGATTTTGGAAGGGGGAACCGGTGGAACATATCCATATCCATCATCTTTTACTTCATAAGACGGGAGGAGGACGTGGCTATCGAAGAGATCTGAGTAGTATTTGTGGACGATTTTCCCGATTGCCTTTCTGGACGCTGTTATTGTTCCGTCCGAGCGTCGGAGTGCAATCATCTTGGTCTTGTAATTGGCGAAGCTTCGATGGGCTTTGCGATTGCTTTCCCCAGCTTCTGCAGCTTCGATTATTACTGCTGCTCTTCACTCTTTAAAATGTTCTTTTATCGCCTATCTGCAGTGTTTTCCAAGTTCGAACGTTAGTTCGTGGTTGCCTGCAGCTCGATTCCAAGCTGGAGCATCGGCTCGAATGTTTCTGAGGACAGACGTCTCTTGGTGAATTTCGAGCTCTCAGCTTTCATAGCAGCGCTAACGTGAAGATGTTAAATGAGCGGATTGCATTCTCTCTCGATGTTATAGACAACGGCATCTTCCCAACAGCCGACTAGTGAATTGAATAAGTCCTATTTTAAGGTGGTTCTGGGACTTTGGTTTTGAATTTAGCGGCTCAGTCTCCTTTCCGCTTGAAATAGAATTTTGCACCCAGGAGGCCGTTGTCTGATTCCATGTAGAATTTTGAGGCAACAGCGACATCAGTTAGGCAAAACCTTCTATTTACTGTGATGTGGTCTATATCGTTGTGTACTGGCCATTGGGACACTCCCTCGTACAGCGTTGAGGGTGGTGCTTTTGGAATTGCGAGCTACCATGGATAGTCTTGGTCGTCATGATAAACTCAGAGAGCCGCTCACCCTGTGCGTTCCATTCTAATCCGTGTGTTGCTGTGTGACGTTCTCCAGACGTTATTCTTGGTCCAATCTTGGCGTTGAAATTTTCAGTGATGATCTTGAAGAATGTATGGTCTTCTCTGTAGAACCTCTCCAAGGCCATGTAGAACGCTTCGACTTCTTCGTCGTTGTTTGATGGTGGTGTGTAAACGACGAAGATTGTTAAAGCCGGTATTGATCCACATTTTTTTAATCGTGAATGTCCAATTCGGGTTATTAGTTGTTCGAATGAGTCGATGTTCATGGGCAAACTCGTGCTGACGAGAACACCGACGCCGCCGACTCCTCTACTGTTGCATGTTCCGAGGAACAGTTCTTTTCCAGTGTCATAGACGGCGTTGAATGGGTGGCGTCGTCTCGTCTCGGCCAAACCGATGACGTCGTACCTTATCCTCCCTGCTTGCATAAGCAATTCTTCTATCGAGGATTTCGATTCAAGTGTACGTGAATTGTAGGTACATATCGTCACCTTTGTTCTTTGTAATCCAGGCAGCTTCCATTAATCCTGAGATTTTAGCAACCTCTCCGTACTTGTCCCACCCAGCACTATCAAACTGGATGCTGGTTATAGGTCAGAGGAATGATGCCCGTTTCCTTTACTGTTTTTAGCTTCTTGATACCCACGTATAGCTTGGTGGGCTCTGAACGTGGGTGCTGGGTATACTCACCCGTAGCTCGCCTGGCTCTCCTAAAGTGGACACCGAGCTTATTTATTGGAAACGACTCCTAACCGCCTCCCATATACTTCCCTGTCGCTTGATTGCTGGCTTTTGGCCAATTTGACTCGTAGAATACAATCCGCATAAGCTAGAACGCACCCACACACGCATGCATGAATAAATACAGAAAGTATGTGGCAAACCGACGCAGCAGAATCATGGAGTCCATCTCCTGGATCCACCTGCGTCTCAGGGAAGCAAAGGTCGCTTTTGGTCAGCGATTAACCCCTGTCCGCCACCACCTGGGGACGCGCCACGTATGCTCGCGAGTATCCGGTTATCGGTATGTCTCGTATGAAGGGGATTCGTCGTGGTAGGAGATGAAATGTAATAGCAGCATTATATGTCCAGATGGATAAAGCAAAACCTATTCTGTAATTTTCTTATGTTTTTAATCCTATAAGTCTCGATGAGTTCACGTCCCTTCGACCTCAGAGTAACTAACGTTGGTTGTGTATGTGTTAGAAGCATTTTCAGTCGCTGGGCCTCCTCCACCTCCTCCTAATCTGTTGAACAATGGTGTTGGACCGCCACCGCCACCAGGTCTTCAGATACCGCTAAACAACGCCCAGCCTGCTCTACCTGATTTTCTTACACTGAAGAAAAAACGAAACGTCGATGTGCCTATGCGAAAATTTCCATGGACGAGTAGCACTGTAGGTTTTGGTTCGTAGTATTCCAGTTTCCCGAAATGCGCTGTTCCGTCATATTGAAGTTCGCTATTTACTTTGAAGATCAATCCCCGAAATCTGCATCGTGACTGTTTTTGGGCAACAACTTCAGAAGATGATTTGGCTAACGAATCCTTGCTTCAACAGTTAAAGGTAATATTTCAATGTATATCGGCCCTCTTGGAAATCTCAAAAATTTCTTTGAACTTTTCGCCTTTATTTAAACTATGCGTCTTTGTAGGAAAAATTTGCTAATAAATCTGCCGTAACAAATGTTGATGCACATAAAAGCGGGGTACCGGTAAGGAAAGCGAAACAACCTCAAATTATGAAAGACGAGAAGATTCTTCAAGCCCTGGGTGAGTTTGTGGTCTAATTATATATGTGCTTCTCATGAGTTACTAATGAAAGAAATCTATGTGTTCTTGGTTTGTAGAATGCAACATGTCTGTTTCAGCTATCCTGCAAGGATCTGTAAAGCTTTCTCATAGGCAGTGGCAACAATCACTTCTACGTGTTGGTTGCTTTCCGGAATATCTAGCACTACCGGTGTTTCATATTAAAGCACTATATTGTCAAAGTGAGATTTATGCCGTCTTAGGTGGATGATGCTGTGCTGTCAGCGAACACACTGCAGCAACTTCGTACTGCTCTTCCACCTCTGGAAATGATCAAGAAGTTATCTGAAGTTGATCAGTCGATTATGAAAGAAATGCCGGAAGGAGAGTTGGTGAATACAACTTTCTTTTACTTGAGCTCTAGCAAGCTAATAAAAACATTTGACGAGACGAAAAGTGGTACTAGATATAATTGTTTAAAAACGTCATATGTTACGTTATTTTTGAAGGACAGGACTGATAGATATTCTACTGGCAACTTGAGCGAACATATCTTGGCTGTCACGTTTTTTTAAACAATGGACTAATTTATTCCTACATGTCAGAAAGTATCCCGAATCTGCCAGTGCATTGTAGCTCTTTAAGTTTGAGTTCCACTACACAGCTGAAGTCACTGAAACAGTGATGGAAGTGTCCAGCAAGTAGAGAATGGAAGAAAGATAACTGGCACTCACGGGGCTTTGAACTACCTATTAATCTTCTGTCAAACATCACTGATATTCAAGTGGTTCGACGACGGTGTTTTTGTTTCTTAATATCTTGACTGGATGTTTCTTAGAGTTAGGCGAGTAGCTAAGTGTTCGCTCAGGTGAGGAAGTCTTTTGACGACCAGTTCCTGGTATCAGCTCGTTCTATTCTTTCAACCGTACAGGGGCAATTTATGCATTTTCGTTGATCATGGCTTTTGGACTCATTCTGGCACCACCTTTAGGCTCAGTCTGCTTGCAGAGTAATATGATCGGTTCACTACAAAGAAAAGCTTGTGCAATAGTTTATCAGTGAAATTGTGAACGATTTCCGATTTTGTTATGCTATCAAAAGACTCCTATTACTCAGCAGAAACAACCATTCGTATGGAAACGTGCATTTCACAGAGCAACAGCGTTATTGACGTCATCACAACATTATGATCTCTATTTCGATTCTATTGATATCTCTTTCGGAGGTTACGGACCATTGCTCTTCGACGACCCTCTTCGTTCATGAAGTTTTCGTCATTCAGACAATAGAATTGTACCACTTCTTATCTAACGGTGAAAGTTCCGCCACTGTGGCAGCTGGTCATAACGCGCTCTCATTAGTTTTCATCTCACTTTTCTTTTCGTTTGAGTGATCCGCAAAACATCTGAATCTCAGAGGTGTCTATAGCCTCTGCAGCATAATAATACTTCGTGTTAGTTTAGTGTAGCTTAATGCATACCAGAATGAGCTTCGTTTTGGCACTGTATTTCAGCTTATCCGAGTGTTATTCGAGAGTAGAAAGATCTAAAAGTTCTCTTATCAATGTTACAAATTCTGCTTTTTCGTTGCCATTCGATTATTCTGCTTTTCGAACATTTCTTTCTTCTATCACAACTAATATAGTTGATGGCGCCGACAGAATAGTGGTAGTGACGTCCGTCATTACGAGCATGGTGCTAGTTCGATTCATCCCCGGCCTATCATTCCTCCGGGGTCGGAAAATTGGCACCGGACTTGTCTGAAAAAAATCACTCTCTGAAGTCCAGTTGAGAATGCGCCAGTCCGGCTATCTCAGGATTGCTGGGAGAATTGCTCGGCCAACATTTTATGACATTCAACATGAAATGAAAATCCTCCACATAAAAGTTGGAAGATCTTCGTGAACAATGGATGCGAGGAAACGAATCGAATGTTATAGGAAGTGCTGGGATCCTCACGACTGACGTGAAGACGGATCGTACAAATTGAAATAAAAAAAAAACAAAGTCAACATAACTAGTTACTTTCTGTAAATGATATTGAAAAGGCCACATAAATATTGTTCAATGATTGCTTTGCAGTTTTTGGCAACGCTGGCATCCATTCGTGAGCTCCCTTTACGGCTCGACCTCATCATCTTTAAACTACGTTTCCAAGAAATTCTCAACGACCTTAAATCGGTTTGTCAAATGATATTCGATACGAGTAATATGTTTAGAGAAGTTAGGCACAACTTTGCTTTAGAAATCACCTTTCGTTAAAACCTATTTGTATTAAACATTTGTGAGGAAATTAAGTCAGTTGTTAACTTCTGTATCCTTCTGTTTACACTCTATTAACCAAATACTTATGTTGTCAGATTATCTTTTCCTTCTCAGTATCAAGAACCGTAAAAGATGTTCTCATACTGACATTCTGACATGGCATACTTTCATTTTCGACAATATCCATTTTTCTCAACTTCGTAATTCGAGCAACCAACGGCCTAGTCGGACGCCGAAATCATAGCTTATAGTCGTCGATGAGTGCGATGCCGGTCCACATCTTTGCTACTGTAGACGTCCGATTACGTTGGTGCTTTGAAAGACTCTATGTTGTTGGCCAAACTCATGCTCCAGCGGAATTGACTATCGCACGTTCCGAAAAGTAGTTCTTTCTGTATAAAAATAGCTTTTGAAAGGTGGCACATTTTACCTAATTCGAACCATTGTACTTATTCATCTTAGCCTACATCGCTGGGACCTCAGTGGAGTGTTCAGCTGCTACTATGCATCCTTTTGTAGTGAGGAATAGTCATCATAGTCCTGCTGGAATGGTCTTCAGACATTTAGCATTATACAAAACCTGTTTGCCGTATTGAGAGCTCTTTTATGGTCACAGGGACTTGCACTTATCGTGTTAGGCTATTAGCCCTCACAGAATTATTCCGAGGCTCTGGAGTTGGTGAGGCCATGCTAACAAAGAGCTTTCCGTGCTTTCCTATAGCAACAATGAGGCTTATTTGTTGAGGACGACTCCGAGCCATGTTTCATGCTTTTATACAAGTTAATTTGTTGCGTAAGTAAACCAAACTATGTATTCATAATGGGGCAGATGAGTAGAAAAACATATAGAAGGTAAATGTCAATGTGTCACAAAAGATATTCCATTTACTAGATTGACATGCGTACCAAGTATAGAATCGGCTTTGATCCACATATCTTTGTCGGCCACAGTAGGGGCACCCCCTGTATCCTCATGGCTTTCTCTCTGGGAGCTCATCAATGAGGAAAATCTGCTTCGTTAATATGATCTGTTTGTGTTCTGTGGATTTCAAGTGGCTGAGCAACGATATCCACGGTGATCAAAAATACGATTAGTTATACAATCTGCTGGTATATTATATTTAGCTTTTATGTCTTAAGGGGATTTCATCGGTTATGGAAGCCTGCGATGAGATTAGACGTTCAAAAGGATTCAAAACCTTTCTCGAACTAATACTTCTGTTTGGAAACTACATGGGCCAATCATCAAAGACGTATAAGGATACGTTCGCATTCGAGATGTCCGTGCTTACGAAAGTAAGAAATTTTGTTTCCCAAGTTTAATGCGCTATGTAGTTCTATCCAAGGGAATATTTTCTAGCATTCTAAGTCTGCTGAATCCCAATTCAAAACAGTTTCACATTTTTTTAAATCGTGTTGATTCAGCTTACGGATGTGAAAGATGTCGATAACAAGTACACACTTCTCCACTACATGGTTGATTGGATGAGGAAGCATGACGTTAATAATGCACGGTTTGTGGTTAAATCGTAATTTCAGTTGTGATTTCTTTTATTTTCGTTCCAAAAGGAGTGTATTGTAATACTTAGGAACAGGCCCCATGTTTTTACACGTTGGCCTGCCTTGTTTTTTCTGCATTTACCACTGACCTTTCCCTCCTATCTCACATATGCCTTAGTAAACTCATGGTACTCATAGTCATGACTTAACGCTTTTCTGATTGCTGTGAGGCTTCTAAGGCAGTTGTCACCTAATTCGACAAACTTTCATACAACTTTCTCTCTCATGGATCTCCCTCATATGAGGAATCTCGAGTCGGTTAGTCGCGAGGCTACGTGGCGCGTCCCCAGGTGGCGGACAGGGGGTTAATCGCGGACCAAAAGCGACCTTTGCTTCCCTGAGACGCAGGTGGATCCAGGAGATGGACTCCCTGTTTCTGCTGCGCCGATTTGGCACATACCTTCTGTAATTGCTAGGCGTATTCATGCATGTGTGTGTGAATGCGTTCTCGTTTTATGCAGATTGTATTTTACGAGTCAATTCGGCAAAAAGCCTGCAATCAAGTGACAGGGAAGTATATGGGAGGCGGTTAGGAGTCGCTTCCAACAAATAAGCTCCATGTCGACTCTGGGAGGGCCTGGCAAGCTACCCGTGTAGTATAACCAGCCCCACGTTCAGAGCCCAGCAAGTTATACGTGGGTATCAAAAATGCTAAACACAGTTAAAAAAAAACGGGCCTCATTCCCCTGATACCGAAAGAGCCTCCAATTTCGCAGCGTTGGGTAGGACGAGTACGGAGAGGCTGCTAAAATCTCAGGGCCAATGGGAGCTGGCTAGATCACGAAGAACTATGGTGACGATCTGTACCTACAATGCACATACATTTGCATCCGAGTCCTTGATAGAAGAGTTGCTCATGCAAGCCTGAAGGATAAAGTACGACGTCATCGGTCTGGTCGAGACGAGACAATGCCACCCATTCAACGCCGTCTAAGACACTGGAGAAGAACTGTGAAAGTAGAGGAGTAGGCGGCGTCGGCGTTCTCGTCAACACGAGTTTGTCCATGAACATCGATTCATTCGAACAGCGTACAACCCGAATCGGATTAAAAAGATGTGGATCAATACCAGCTTTGACAATCTTCGTCGTTTACGCGCCAACATCAAACTATGACGAGTAAGACGTCGAAGCGTTCTACATGGACTTTTAGAGATTCTACAGAGAGGACCATGCATTCTTCAAGGTCATCATTGGAGATTTCAATGCCAAGATCGGACCAAGAAGATCGTCTGAGGAACGTTTCATTGGGACCCATGGATTAGAATGGAACGAAGAAGGTGAGCGGCTCTCATGACGACCAAGACTATCCATGATAACTCGCAATTCCAGAAGCCTTACTCTCAACGCTGGACGTGGAAATCTCCCAATGAAGAGTATCATAATATCATAATATATTAGTATCACGTCAAAGTAAAAAGAAAGTTTTGCCTAACCGATGTCGCTGTTGTTCCAAAATTCTACACAGGATCAGACCTCCGTCTCCTTCGTGCAAGATTTTATTTCTCACGGAAAGGAGAAAAGCCGCTAAATTCAAAAACCGAAGTCCCAGAACCACCACAAACTGCGACTTATTCAACTCATTAGTCGGCTACCACGTCCGACTTTCTATTAACCTCGGCAATGATGGAATAATTCTTTTACTTCTGTTTAGCAAACACGAGGTATTATTTTATTTCTTTATTTACGTACATGCTGGCGTTTCGGCGCATTTCCCCTTCTTCAGAGCCGCTTTCTATGAGACTTCCACTTAATATGTTATGTGGAGACCAACCGCGCAGTGTTCACATGGAAACGGTTGGTCTCAAGATAACATTAAGTGGAAGGCTCATAGAAAGCAGCTCTGAAGAAGGCGAAATCCGCCGAAACGTCATTAGTCGGCTGTTGGGAAGATGCCGTTGTCGACAACATCGACGAGGAATACGATCGGCTCATTGAAGATCTTCACGTTAGCGCCATGAAAGCTGAGAGTTCGAAAGTCACCAAGAGATGTCTCTCTCCAGAAACTCTCGAGCTAATACGCCAGCGTGGAATCGCACGAGCTGAAGGCAACCGCGCACTGACATCCGAGTTTGCGAAACAATGCAGACAAGCGATAAAAGGAGATCTTAAAGAGAGAAGAGCAGCAGTAATGGTCGAAGCTGCAGAGGCTGGGAAAAGCACTCACAAGGCCCGCCGAAGATTCGCCAACTGCAGAACCAAGATGAATGCACTCCGACGCGCAGACGGAACAATAACAGCGTCCAGAAAGGCAATGGAGAAAATCATTTACGAATACTACTCAGATCTCTTCTTTTAGCTAAGTCCACGTCCCGTCATATGAAATAAAAGAGGATGGATATGTTGTACCACCGGTTCTCCCTTCCGAAATCCGATATGTCATTTCGTCGGTGAAGAATCGAAAAGCACCAGGTCCGGACAGGATAAGATCAGAACATCTGAAGAACTTTCCGCCAGTCCTCGTAAGCACACTGGCTCGGCTCTTCACACGTTACCTGTCCGAATGCAAGGTCCCTGCTCAGTGGTAGACCAGCAAGACCGTGTTGTTGTTCAAGAAAGACGACCTACACGATATAGGCAACTATCGCCCAATCTGCTTGTTGTCCATCGTCTACAAACTTTTCACTCTAGTCATCCTAAACAGGATTGACAGAACACTGGACGAAGGACAGCCATGCGAGCAAGTAGGGTTTCGAAAAGGAATTTAGTACGATGGACCACATTCACACGATAACAAAGGTTATTGAAGTATCGCGAGAGTGCAAAAGACCGCTGTGTCTCACTTTCATCGACTTACAGAAGGCCTTTGACTCGATTGAGATAGAAGCAGTCATGGAAGCCCTTGGTAGTCAGGGAGTCCCTACTCAGTACATATGTAATGATGTTAGCGATGACGTTAAAAAAGGAGTTAGGCAAGGCGATACATTCTCGCCAAAATTATGTACGGCTACCTTCCAGAACGTCATGCGAATATTGGAATGGGATAATATGGGAGTGAAAATCGATGGTCGGCAGATACATCACCTTCGCTTTGCTGATGATATCGTCCTTATAACACCAGACATTAGCCAAGCGGAACGCATGCTTGCAGACTTTGATAAAGCGTGTGGAAAGATTGGTCTTCGACTAAATCTCAAGAAAACGATGTTCATGAAGAACGGATTGGTTTCGTTTGCCCCATTCACGCTCAGTGGAACGAATATCCCAGAATGCTGCAGTTATTTCTATCTGTCTGTCTATATTTCTACCTAAGTCGGGAGATCATTATGATGAACGACTTAGCTCCAGAGCTCAACAGAAGGAAACAAGCGGCTTGAGGAGGTTTCAGGAGCATCGAGGAAGTAGTGGAGAGAACAAAGAACACCCGACTCCGTGCCCACCTTTTCGATTCAACGGTTCTTCCTGCCCTAACGTATGCATGACAAACCTGGTCGCTACGTAAGCAGGATGAAAGATCACTCAGCGCTATCGAACGCGCAGTCGAATGGACTGCGCTAGGAGTATCCCGTTTCACACAAGTAAGAGATGGGATTCGAAGCTCCGACCTGCGTCAACGGTCAAAAATTAAAAATGTCTTCTATACGCCAAACAGTCGAAGATAAGGTGGTCCGGAAACGTAATGCGTATGAATGACAACCGATGGACAAGAGCTGTTTGTTAGTGGATTCCTCGGGATGTCGGACGTACTGCAGGAAGACCACCTACCAAATGGTCAGAGTTCTTCACTAAAAGCCTAAAAGAAAGATATGATGCTCGACGAGTCTCTAAAGCGAGCATAATCCACTGGGCTACTCTTTCACGCGACAATGAAAAATGGAGGATTTACTGGCGCCCGCTCGAATCGCTCAACGATCAACGGGACTACAGGTGATACAGAGGATGTTTCACTCAGAAATCATTAATACCATAAATTGAGGTTTTGGTGATTAGTGTGAATCCGCTAAAGCAGCTCTCTCCCAAATTGGCGGTTAATCCTTGGGGAATGCGCTATGCCTTTGACTTAATCAAACATCATTGAGGTAGCTAAATTCATATAATCCTTTAAAATGACTTGCGACGACCAATCGATGTGTCAACTCGGCGCTACTATCTTTACATGCGGACTAGGTAACAATTTGTTGACCCCGAAGAGATGGTGGGCTTGGTGAAGCTGAGGCGAGAGATCGTAACGGCAATCATTCCATTGTGCATTACAGTACATCTCTGGCTACTGTGTTACACTCACCCCATATGCTGATTATTTGTATCAAATGTAACAGTAGCTGAGCCAAGGATTTTTGTCTCTGGATCTAATTGAAGGCACAATGATTGAAGGGACTTTGGTTTTGGACCGGCTCTAGTTTTCTCGAACGTCTACACACACGACAGACGTTAAGAACTAATTCAAAAATGAACCATGTGGTTGATTTTTGATTGGACAATTTTTCCGAATTCATGCTTGCTCACCTGTTGTAATATCAACATTATCTTGCAGATTCGTACACGAAGACTTTTATCATTGTGTAGCAGCTTCAAAGGTGAACGCAGATGAGCTGGTGAAAGGAGTGACGGCTCTTCGACAGAATGTAGCGAAGGTAAGTAATAGCTAGGACATTTTTTTAATAAATTAATACGTTCGTTAATTTAGTTGGAAAAATGTCTTGACTCATACAAGAAACAAGGCGATGAAGATAGGTTCGCTGAAGTAATGGGTCCGTTCCTCGTAAAGGCCCAAAGCGAACTATTCACAGTGGAGACGGTTAGTTTATTCCTTCTATTTATTTGTGCGTACCTTCTTGCTGAGCGTTTTTGTTATGTTGATTACAGATGTACAGCAAAATGAAATCTGACTGGGCTAGTTTCACGAGATTCTATGCGTTCGATGAAAAAAAATATCCGTTGGAACAATTTTTCGTTGACATGAAGTCGTTCAAAGAACAGTATGAGGTACTGTGTACGTTAATATCTAATGATACCCATTGGTGTTATGTTTTCACTTCAATAGTGCGCTGTCGTTATTAACGAGGACTCCATCAAGAAACCCATCGTAATTTAAACGGTCCATCTGCAGCACTGAGATTGGCAGAGCCCAATACAAATGTCATGGTTTGCTGATAAGCTTACACCAGGTTGCTGTAGATCTTTATTATGGATAACGCTTCAGCAGAGTGTGCGCAGCAGTTATTTTTTGCGAATTGGGTCTTCGTATTAGGGTCGAATTTAGTGGAACGGACCTGTGCCCTCGTTCGAATCATTATAGCCTTGAAGAAGGCAATGCCTACAAAACATTAGTCGCGAAAAAGGCTTACGACAATTTTTTGTTATCAGTAGGTTTGTCAACAAACCGAGATAGTGATTTTCAACGCCGAAGTTAAGTGAAGGTCATTATTGATTATGAGGACTAAATTAATGGAAGTATGCCTAGTTCTTAAGTTAGTCCATTACTGGGCGGAACAACCCATGAAGTGGATCACCAAATTCTTAATACAAGTCCGAAACGGATATGACAGTGAATGGATGCACCACATCAACACTATTAAATTAGTTTCTCATCACCTACTAGTTTTCCGAGGATGAGTTGTACTTTTTGCTAACTTGAGTATCCTCCGAAAGCCATGCTGGAACACTTTGAGCGAACGATATTTGTTTATTGCTAGTGTAACTGTTTCTATAACTTGAATAAGCGAGGACTAGTCTGACGATATGTGAAGTCTCTTTTATTTTCCGAATTTTGTGTATGGTGTCGTGCTTATCAACCTGTTTACATTTACTTTCCATCTATTGCCTGTGGAATCTCGCCTGGTATCTGAGTTTTGCAAATGTCTCAGCATCACTGTAGTTTGGGAATAATTTAACTTATTTTTTCATTTTACTTCACATGACCCGTCTACACGTCTGCTGTGCGGATCCCAGCACTCCTCACATTCGATTCGTTTCCTCGTATCCATCATCCACGAAGGTCTTCCAACTTTTACATGTGGCTTCGGTTGCTGTTTGAGGATGTTCATTTCATTTTGAACATCGTTGAATGCTAGTCGAGAAATTCTCCCTGGAGTCCTGAGATAGCCGGACTGGAGCGTTCCCAAATGGATTGCTGACAGTGATTTTTTCCAGACAAGTCCGGTGCCAATTTCCTGACCGCGTAGTTAATGAAAGGCTTGGCTGACCCGGAGCGGAATCGAAGTAGCACCATACTCGTGATGACGATTATCACTGTCACCGTGCTGTCCGCTCTTGAAATAATTTAGTAGTTTTTGTTTTATATCACCTTTACAAAGAATCAAATTAGGAGCCGGTTATTGATGTGGAAGTGAAACTGCTTACACTTTCAACTTGAGCAAAAAATGAAAAAAAAACGTTTGAGTGTTGATGGAGTGTTTGAATTTCTCGGTAAATGATGGCACGAATGAATACAGGTTTATTGGTATGAAATAATACTGTACATTTTGTAATAGTACCCAGGATCGACTTTCTATTAACCTCGGCATTGGATTACGAATTCGTCGTTTTCTCTCTTAGCAATCGCGAGGTTGTTAAACAGCATACGTTTACTTCCATACAATAACACACATACAACACAATCGTAGCTGACGTTTCGGCAGAATCGCCTTCTTCAGAGCCGCTTTTTTCATCTGTCTTTCACCGAGGAAGAACAGCCGCTCAGAGTCGCATATGGCTGACTCGCTCAGAGTCGCATATGACCTGTCATTGTGTGGAAGTAAACGTATGCTGTTTATCAACCTCGCGATTGCTAAGAGAGAAAATGACAAATTCATAATACTGTACATTGTTAGTACTTAGCAAGTGTTCAGGCTGTGTATCGAGAGTTGGAAACAGAAAGGTTGAAAGCGGAAAAAGAACGCGAAGCTAATGCGAAGTTGAAGCGTAGTTTAGCCACACCTTCTATCAAAAATCAGCCTACCTGTCTCGGCATTACTGCCAGTAGACTTCAAACAGGTGTGTATTCACATTATATTCCAAGCTCTTGAAACAAATTATGCTTTAATCTTAATAGTCTCTGATTTTGTTCTCTTCTTTGTCAGCTGTTGATTCACCTGGTGTATTGGATGAGCTCGATAAGATGATGGCTGGAGGAGGATTGGCGAAGTTCTTGCAAGGACCACGAACACCTCGTAATGTGCCTGCAGGGCGGACCAAGACTGGTGCGTAATTTGTTTATTTTTAAGTACGTTTTTCAACTCAATAAATTTCAAAATCGGTTGTTTACTAAGTTAAGTGCTTTCGCAATACTGAGCATAGATGTTTTGCCCATTAAAAAACGAGTCGCATCGTGAAATTACGAGGATTTTCAGTTTTTTTTTCGTTCTTTACTTTGTTTCTTTTTTCTGCGTCAACTTTATGTTTCGTCTTTGTTTTCCGTGCGGTTTTCCCACTTATTTCAAGCTAACCACTTATTCGGTTTCGTCAACATTCAGGTCGTGCTGCCCTGCAGCGCCAACGGTCTCGTGGAGCGGATGTTGTCCTCCGTGAGGCACTTGGCGAGAGTGAGCGTGAAACAAGTACGGCTCGAGTGCCATTGTCAGTTCTCCCACCAGCCCCTGAGAAGGTTCGAATTCGACGGAAAGGTGCCCCTACAGTAGAGGTGTGCGCTACATTTGCAGAGCATGTGCTTCTCATTTGTTCAAATGGGTTT
This sequence comes from Angiostrongylus cantonensis, assembly GCA_009735665.1. NCBI lineage: Eukaryota > Metazoa > Nematoda > Chromadorea > Rhabditida > Metastrongylidae > Angiostrongylus > Angiostrongylus cantonensis. The sequence continues at coordinate 64,675 of MQTX01000352.1, forward strand.
TATGGGATTGTGCATACTACTTGGTGCATGCTTTCTATGTTAGCCTTCGGTTTTCTTTTCCAAATTTTTGTCTCATTGAACAGTTTTTACTTTCCACAATTCTGGTATATGAAGTTTACGGTTTAGGTGATTTTGTAATAAAGATCGTCCTTGGAATGATAATGGTCCTTCGTAGTCAAGTGCTTCTGTAAAGAAGTACTTTGAGCGCGATGGCTATCTCAAATACTACAAATCTTTATGTAGATGGAATTTCAAAGGTTTTGAAAATAAAGGATTGATCGTCACCATTTCATCCAGCTTTCTTACCTTTGAAGATGGAGAAGTAGGGTTTGAATAGTCTTTATGAATAGTCAAATAGTGTTATTACATAATGAGGGAAAGGAATCTCTCCTGTCAATGTTTTTCTCCCTTTTTTTCTTGTCGTTCTGTTCAACATTTTTTGGCAGTTTTTGCATTGGCAGTTTGATGAGTGTCCATTTCATGTTTTTCGTCAGAAATCGTTGCTGTGTGAGCTCAACATTTTTCAGGTGGCCTTAAGACCAGCTAAAACGTCGCCCACACATAAGGAGAATGACGGAGCATCACCAACAACAGAAGACCTGCTGGCTCGGCTGCAGCAATACTAAGGTGCCGAGGCAGTGTCGTCGTTGTACTATACTTCTTAATTGCTGAACTAGTATTTCGAAAGCTTTCTCTTCATTTTGATACGTTTTTGTGAGGAGTAACATTTGCCTATAACAAGCCACTCGTTAGTCTTCTTGTTGTATTCGAATCAGGATTGATTTGACCCTTTTCATTTGGTATTCTTGCTCTTGCCCTCTGTGTTACATATTCACTTGATGACGGGGTGATTCCTACGTTACCTTACACAAAAGTGAACTAGTCGAATATTGTATTCGGGTTTTCCATACGCAGAAAGAGTGTTCAACCTCTGCTGCATCTTGCCTATTGTCAAATCTGTTGTCGATTCTTGATCTAATGTTGATTATTGTAGTATAATGAAAAATGCAAAGTAAATAGTATTTGAACCACGTGGAATCTTTTAACTTCTTAGATAGACCGAAATCATCTACCTCAATTGCACTGACGTGACGTCGAGAAATAACAATTCTGTAGATGAAGTTGTTCTTACGATAATGACTGGGCCATTTTCAGCTGGTGTTAAAACTGAGCAGCGTTCTGATTTCAACTCCTTTGTTGTGAAACATCTAACCACACTGAAGAAAACACATTGACATCAGCTTTGAAGCGGCTCAATTCTGCGACAGGTTGAAAAGCCCGAGGCAGCTGCATTGGTACATGGAATCTAGCAGATTTTGTTACGGCCAAATTAAATCACAAGATGAAAAAAGGACATTCGAGTAAGATTTCTGCGCACTAGGTGATTTGTTGTCGTCACACTGATCCACAACTGATGAAGAAATGAGCGCGGTGTACTACCTAAATCCCTCAAAACTCTTTAATGTGGAGTGATTGCGAGTAATGGTGTTTCCTGGTTAATCCATTGCTACTGTTTAAAAATGTCGGGAAGTCACCATTTGAAGAAGCTAGTTTGTTCTTCTAAACTGACAGTAGACGTTCGTTGAGTTGTCACGGAGCCGAAAACGACCTAAGTGAATATTTCAAGCAGCAGATTGTTTGAAATTTAATGCAGATTTTATTGTGGCTTTATTTTCCATTGTATGGCTACCCAATAATTTTTTCTGTAACAATCGAATGGCGCGTGTAGCACAGTTGCTAGAGGCACCGTACAATACACACAAGTTCGAATACGCTTCGCAGGCTCACCAAGCTTTCCGTGCCTCCGGGGTCGGCAAATTGGTACCAGACCAGTCTGACTGGATAGCAGCACTGATACACTAAGTCGATAGGGTATTTCAATTCATTATATCGGTCGCTTTGTCCTTCATTTTGTCATACAAGTGCAGGGCGTATTTTATGAATTTTCTCTCTATATAATTCAGTAGTAATGTAACGTGTATCTTTGGCAAATTTTTTGGGTGCAAGTTGGCATGAGCTACTTTGACAATGTGTTTTTTGCGATGTCAAGCCCGGTCGTAAAGCGGTGAAAAAGGGCTCGAAAAATTAGCAAGCGATGGGGCCATAGAAATCTCAGCGATTGCACAATGCGGCCTAAGTTTCGGAAATTTCGTCGTGGTGAATTCGATCCAAAAGATGAAGTAGGTAGCAGACAACGATAATGCTGAATTGAAAGCTCTGGTGGAAACAAACGCATGCATAAATCCAGAACTCACGGAACAGCTCGGCTTAGGCATCTAAACCGTTTTGGCCCATCTAAATAATATTCGGAAGTAGGGGAACATTGATAAATGAGTGTAGTGTAGACTCAATGACCTTTGTTCATTACGAAACGCGGTCACACATCGCATTGCGAACATTGAAATGACTGCGAAAACCGAGGCACGATTTTTGTCTCATCCACCATCCCTCTCACCTACCGACTTCTTCAACTATCATGACGACGTGCTACAACTGAAATGCTTCAGAAATGAATCTAGACTAGAAACTGCCTTCAATGACTTCATCGCCTCCACAAGCTCAGAGGTTTAAACAACCAGCAAAAATAAATTTTTTGTTGGTAAACATGTGCGAAGACTCTAGCTTTTCAAATGTCGATTAATACAGTTTATTCTGAGCTAATTCATACCGCTTTAAAAGTACAGGTTGAAATCTGTCATTTTCCAAACAGCCTGATATAAGTATAAATTCCTTAAGGACACGCCATAAGACATCGCTTTCATTGTAAAGACGACGGAATGCATATCTGTCCTATGCAGACATCTGAGAGTTCACCGATGGCGGCAGGGTCAAGCCGCCTCGTTTTTATTGCAGGACACATCTACAGTCACCGCATAACAAGCGCAGTAGAATCATTGTAAGTCATGTGATTCATGTTTGTTTATGTGGAAAGCCTTCTATACCAACAAAAAAAGCTCATTCGAAAATTTGCTGAAGAAGAGATATAGCACCAGTCGACATGAACAGTCGTCAAAAGTGAACCATTGAAGTGAACAGGAAGATTAAGTCCTTGAAGGAATGGTGATTCTGATCTGAGGAATAAAAAGAATAAAGTTCTCAGCGTTGATCAATCCCTGAGGGACGCGCCATGTATTCGACTTCATCAAGCATCGTTTAGAGGTGATTGTATGAATATCAGGTCTTTATAATGACTCGCGGTGGCCTGCCGATGTATCAAGCTAGTGCTGCGTTTCTCTCAAACAAGTTCATTACCAATTTGCCGACCCTGGAGGGATGGAAGGCTTGGTGTGCTATGGGCGTGAGGATCGATTCCACGTGTGTGTTGCAGACCGTCTTCGACCACTGCGCCACACGCGCACCTTAATCTGAGGAATGCGACTGGGAAACATTGGTATTACAGTAATGACTTACCTTTGTTGTGCAACGGTGTGAAAGAGTGCGGAAAACAATGGCCTTTCCAATTTCTTCTAAATCGGGGGCTTTCAAACATTGTTTGTGAAACTGGAAATTGAACTTTCTATTATTGTACTGCACATGTACAACAATGTGCAAAAGGCTACGTCATTTATCTTTAGTAACCCTTTTAAGGGTGATAATTGTGAGCATGTGAGCACACACGCATTTAGCACTTGCGTCACTTACACACTTATAGGTGCTTCGATGAACACATGGTGATGGGTTCGATCCCTTGCCCTGGACCAATGCAGCCCTTCAACCTTGTGTGGTCGACAAATTGGTACAACATTTGTTCGGAAGTATAGAAAACTTTCTTAACATACTGAGCATTTACCGTAGGTCACTGAATAGTCCAAGTATGCATTCAGTCAGCTCCACGATGCTACCAATGTAGTCGAATGCATAGTGCATTCATATGCTTCCATTCCTCAATACCATGAGCTCTTGAAAGAGCCGCCTATCATAGTGATAATGATAATTATCACCGCTTGACCCCCTGCTCCAGGCGAGAACAACCCACTGACATTCCATTTTAAATAAATGCATTGACTGATGCAATAAAGATGATGTGATTTTACAATAAACTGTGTCTAAGATAGAGAATAATGAAAACGCCAAAGCGGGCCAACTTCTGAGAAAGAAACTGTTTAGCGATAAGGGCAGAACTAGAATTCTATGCTCGCTTTCTACGACGAAGGGGTAATTATAAAAACTAAGCTATAAATCATATTTTAAATCTTTATTTTGCTAAAAACCAGTAGCGATTCTCTTCATCGAAATCATCATTTCGACAAAATATGATGGCTTTTTCGTCCGTCCCCTCCTATTTTCGCTATGTTGTTTAGTTCATGTACAGTAATAAAATCTCAACATTTCGGCGCATACAGTGGTAGAGACATTTCGAAGTAGTGAAACCAGTTTAAACTAGGAAATAAAACAAATATTTCTAATGATATGTCAATTAATGAAACTGTCTTTCGTTTTGACTTTTATACAGTGTCTATTTTCTTCATGGCAAGGTGTTATGTAAGATCCAATCACAGGAATGCTGAGATATTAGTAAAACTCTGATCCTCATTTTGACTTCGAACCTGTGATTGTCTTTTCGGAAAGGTCACATGTTATCCACCACACCAACCGAAGCCCTTGGTTTGCCTTTCTCTAAGCCGTATTTTTGCTCTTTCAGTGCTATCAGCAATCAGCCGTCAACGGGAATGATTTGGGGAGAACGAATCATTGAATCCAGTTAAGCTGAGACTCAACGATTGGCTGAAAAACATGGCTGGAAGAAAGGCAAAGAAAGCGGCTTGGTTAGTGTGGTAGATAGCACGTGTGGCGCACCTGGTAAGGGCATCGCGTGTTCGAAGCTTATCTGAGGATCTGGGTCTAGCTAAATCCTCAGCACCAGTGATTGTATTTTGCGTCGTCCAGTTTGTTTAAAGCTCTTCAGAGATATCGCGTTTTAGGGAATTTATGCGATTTTACGATATCTCAACATAGAGTGTGAATCGGAACTTGTATCATCTTTGTATTGCGCCAGACTCCAAGAGCATTTCTAAAGAATACAGAAGCATTGTCTCTTGTCGTCGAAATTCCGGCCTGAAAGCGGAGCGGTGTCGTCGTCGTCGAGGCTCTATCTCCGACGTCTCGTCGCCTTTTCGACGAAATCACACTGTCTTTCTTCGGTACACTCTTTGTTTTCTTCTCTAATATCATATGTGACAAATGCATGATAAAGTGGCATGTCTGGTTCCTGTATGGGCTGTATGACGAAGTGCACGTCTTTGATAATCTCGTTCACCAAAGCCAACTCCTTCCCTTGGACACCACATGACATTGCAAGATCGGACAGTCTCAAAGTTGTGCAGTAATGCAAAAGGAACAAAAAAACTGGTGCTGAGGTGAAGCTTCTCACCTTTATAAATCTTAAGAAATGAGACAGAGAAATAGCCGGCACATAGTTGAAGTCGTTGATGGATCGCGTTCGGGATTTTCATACATCATGTGGCTTAGTGACAAGATCTCGTTTGCTCAACGATGTCATCGTTTTTCTACAAACTAGTTTTTTTATTGCTGCCTTATCAGTTCTATTCGGCGTAAAAACGACGCTCGAGTAATCGAGAAATGGAGAGATACCATTTCACTGAGATCACAGTCGGAAAAATCGAAACATCAGCTTGGCAGCATCGGTCTCGCGGTCACAGTTGTCGTCTAACCAGAACTGTCATAACCGAAAAACACCTGTGCGTCTAGACGTTTTTTCCGAACACTCATTGACATCGTCGTCTCGGCCGTTATCAAGCCGTTGTTGACCTTTCGTTCGCATTTCGATGACATCGTGATCACGAGAAATAAAGTGCCGCCTACCGTCGTATTCACCATCGTGGACCATCGACAGCACTCACCTACACGGCAGTCAGAAAAGCATGGTGAGTGCTTCTCGCTTGACATCTGACTTTTATGCTTTTATTCGCGTTAAACTTACAGTCCATCAACGGTGAAACAAGCTCGAAGCTGCAGGGAACAGTGGTCGGTTTCGATTACATCAAATTCATTGTCGGAAATGCCAAGCAGGTGAGTGCTTTGTCTACTTCTTTCTGTAAATGCTTTGACTCTCTTATTACCGTTAAACCATTTATGCTCTATTCTTTGATCGAAAGGTGCAGCGATGAACGTAGGTAGCCAATCTCTTGACCTCACAACCGAAGCTCGGTGAAAATTTCGTTTATCATGATGAGAAATGGAAAAAGTAAGAACTCTTGGGTTTCCAACTAGTGCATGTGTTGAAATTTCGCTAACATTCTGAATTAAATGCACGCATTCTGGCAGGACTTCTTCGAAGCCAAATCATTCCTGTCTCACCACAAAGTACTGCAGTAGCCTTTCGGAGTTTCCTCCCAAAGAATTCATCAAGCAAAGTTGCTTTTACACCTTGCATTTATTTGCATTCTTATCCAACCAGCGATTTTTTTTCACACCCTCTCTTTCAGTTTTTACTGATTTATTTTTCACTACATTGTTTCTATTTAACTTCCTTTCAGTTCAAAACAAAAAATTCCCTAAATACAACTTAATTTAGCAGTCCGCAGTAAAACGTGCCATTTGGTGAAATCAGTGGAAAAGTTTTTTTTTTATTTCTGTTGCTTTTCTGTCATTCTCCTACTCGTTTTTCTATTTATAGGCTAAATTTATCACTTCAATAACTCTTTTTAAGCACTTTATTCGACTACAGACTACAAGGGGCGTCAACATTTAGCTTATCGATTAAAGAAAAGTCATTAACAGGTAGAGTCCGATTTGGGCGGATTTCCATTCATACCTAAGGCGAGATACGCATCGGTCGATACGAATTGATATCGACTCTTTTTTTTTCGATTCTAGTCTGTTCCGTTGCACAGAGATTTCTTTGTACCTTACCTTTCATATTTATTCGATAGTTTCGATTTTTTCGATTTCGATTCGATCTAACACAAACCACTGCGTTGGACGTAAGAATTGAAAATCCACTATTTCCTCTCAATATTTTACAAAAAACTGTCCGTTGTTCGAGTTCGTCCAACAGTCTACCAAGGCATTCCATGTGAAGAAGGCAGATATGACTCGAATATGGGGAAATAGAACTGCGGGGATGGGTTAATCTCAATCCACAACGTGTTCAAAAACAAAACTACGCGCCTAGTAGATACGGCTCATGCGGAAGTCTGGTGTCCGACTCTAAATGTCAGTAGTTGTGTTAACAGCATAATGAGGAATGAGAGGAATGATAATGATAATAGAATACCGCTAGATTCTGGCTTCTGTAAGAATTGTTTGAGAAGTGATTTCACCCTTGTGTCTTCCAATTTGTTTTCAAGCAAAGCACATCATTTGCTCTACGTTCTTGCCCTTTATTTTTTTAGGTTAATCTATGTTGAGGTATTTTTCTTGCATTTCAATTGACCCATCATCGCATCTACTCTGCGGATCTCAGCACTTCTTGCCTTGTGTTAATTTCTTCCTCACACTCATCGCCCACAATTGGCTTCAAACATTTCGCGAGTTGCTTCAGCTGTTGCTTGAGAATTTATTCCTATTTATGAATGCTCTAGAATGTTGGTCAAGTCAGAATGTCCTTCTCGTAATCTTCGAGATAGCCGAGCTAAGGCGTTCCACATGGACTGTTGGAAAGCGGTGGGGCGGAGATCGAAGTGACGCCTTTTAGGTCGAAGTAGAAGAAGAGCTTCCAAACAGCAAGAAAAGCTCCTGATATGAGCACCAAAGATTTGGGCGGAGTGCAAAAATCTCGCCGTTGTGAAATCCGTAGTGCACTACTTTTCATCAGAGAAACCGTCCGTTTCTAATTATATTGTGACTCCCACTGAAACGTTAGTAGAGTATTCCGCAATACAACAGACGATGTTCAGTAAAAATTGAAGCGTCGAAACCCTTTCTGAAGCCCAAGAAGTCGACGAAGCACATCATGGACTGCGAACGGTAACTGAGTAATCAGAATGAACCACTCCGCTTCGTTGCCTGATCAAACGTGGCCTAACTAAAACTGTATGGTTTGTCAGCTAGTCTGCGGTTTTCTTCCTAAGCGGTCGCAGTTCGTGGCACTGGTTTTCTCCGAGATGGGCTTTCTAGAGCGCTGCTTTTCTGAGTGCTTGAAAGCTTCCTTCCTCTACGTAGAAAAATTGTGCGGGTACCCATGCAACCAATTTTCGTTGTAATAATATAGCTATAATAAAGAAATGTGGCAGTATAATTCAAAAACATCATAACATAGCATTGTAGAATAAAAAATTGAAAAATAGGAAGTGGAAAAGCGTTGAGGCAGTTACCTCTTTTTCATTGAACAAATCGCCTTTCTGATGAACGCATATTTTAGGCAGCTTTCTGGTACTGTGCCAACTTCGCCTTCGAGCCATTTGCCTATCGTGGACTGGAAACCGGCAGCCGTCTGTTGGCCCAGCATGTCGTGAAGCAGAACAATGTATGGCTGTGTGCTTTGTGTTGCTATCATCTGCATACTCGTTCTCTTACAGATAGTCTTCATCTTCGAGTCGGCACTGCTACCTGGAAATAAGGAATTGGGGGATCACCTTGTGCGTCACGGTGATGGTGTGAAGGATATTTGCTTTGAAGTAAGACTTCACACTCATGGAATTCTCCACTTAACGAATGATGCCATTTTTCAGCAGTTCCAATTGACAGACATGGGAACTATTTCTGTGTTCATAGCCCATCTTTCGCCTAGGGTTTTTGTGTCAGTCACCTCTGCGTACCACTAGGCATTTGTAAAACGTCGAATGGGGAACAGTTATTTGAATGAAATCCTGAGTAACCTATGCTTATAATTTTACCAAGTTTAATTTTTTTAGACAGAGTTCTAGAAGAGATGAAACCACCAGCTGTAATAAATAACACTCTGGTGTGATACCCGAAAAAGTGCCGGAAGATCAGGATGTGAATACAAGTGAATAGACGTGCAATTTAGTATCAGCACACTGGGAGCTTCCTTATTCCTTTTAAGTTACGGGCTATTAAATGAACTGTTTTCGGAAGAAAGTGCTTTTTACCAAGCGGTGTGAGCTAGCTTCGCAGAAGCGGTTCCATGTATTGCATGTTTTCCAAGCGAGCTTGTAAAACAAGGCCTACAGGTGTTGGTTCATGAACGCAATCTATACCAAGTTTGCCGAGTAATGTACAGGTCACGTCGCATGTTTGGGTTTTCTAGAGGGTATCTGAGTGCTATTTCAAAGGAGATACCCTTCTCTGTCGTTGAATTCCTGCGTTCGGAGTTCTTCAAAAGGGTTTTTGCCTTTAAGACTTGAATCGACTGCTCTCCGTTGGAGGGTGGTCTCTGTGAAAGTATTGCACGATCCTTTGCTGTTGCAGACACTACACCCTTCGATGTGGCGAAAACTAGGATAATCCTTTCTTACTCAGAGAAAACACTCACCGTATTATGTACATTGAAATAAGCATGGCTTTCCACAGTCTCATCGTTTTCTTATGTCAGCTTTTCGATACTGCCAAAATTGCCCATCTATTTAAGTTCAGGTGTATTCGCATGCTAGCTTTCCGGCGCTTTTTTCGGGCATTACACTAAGGGTGTTATGGATGGCAGTGGGTGGTTTCATCTTTGGTGCTTATGAAACTGTTCTTGCACTTTCGTACTGGGCATAAGAAGAGTTCTAGTGAGTTGTGAGAACGAAGAAAAAACATGCTTTATTTTTATCCATTTTGACTAAGCTGTGGTTTATAACGATTCAGGCAGTCATAAAGAAATGCAAAAGCAAAAAATAACGTCACGTGGGCCATGTTGTTCCGTTCCAGGTTGACGACGTAGTTTCAATTCTTGAGCATGCGAAGAAGGCAGGCGCCGTTGTGGTGAAGGACGTGACCGAGGAGTCGGACGAGAACGGTTCAATCAAGTACGCAGTTGTCAAAACGGTAATGGTCTCCATATCTCAGCAGCAACGACTACTAAGCTAAATGGCTGTGATTTTAGTACGGCGACACCGTTCACACTCTACTTGAAAAGAAGAACTACCACGGCTTCTTCTTGCCCGGATATAAACCACATCCACAAAGCAAAAAGCCCTTCCAAAGTTTGCCACCGGTATCTTATTTCCAGAGCTTTTATGTTGTTTTGGTTCCTAGACAGTCGTTAGTGCAATGTAAGAAAGTTCCAGTTATGATCAAGAAACTCTAAATTCGAACTTAGCCTCAATCAGTCAAATTTCCGTTCTAAAGTGGTTATAACGAGAAATTGTTGGATCATTATGGTAATTCTCTGTGGAGAACGAATTCACATCGGCTATTTCGGTGATTATTAAAGAAGCATGGATTTCAGAGTAATTGTGTGCATTATTTATAAGCTCAGTTACTTAGTCACCCTCATGCGTCTCATGGGTTATCTCAAAGGTTCTATTTCCAGTGTTTACGATTTTTTGACAACTAAATGGGACTAGATTGGGAATAAAACAGAAATAGAAAGGCCACCTTTCCAAACAACCTCTGCAGGAACGAATTTCTAGTGCTTCTATTACACGAACAATTGATAATGTGGCCTTCCCATGAGAGGCATATTTGTGCGCTCATTGACCAATATCAGTTCTATTTCGTAGCTGTTGAATGAATTCTCTCACCTCTCACCTGCTGGAAGCTCAGTAAACATTTAGAAACCCCACTGTTTATCTATCGTCTGTGATATGAAACTGATGTTGAGCAAGCTACCAGATCCACACGACCCTTGTTTTGTTGCCTGATCCAGCGTCACGTGTATCACTGTCCGGGTCCCAGCACTTCTTCAGTTCTCGTTTTCCTTGTATCTATCTTCCACGAAGGCCATAAAACTTTTTACTCGTGCATTCGATTTTTTTCGGGATTCGGAGGTTTGCTGTTTGAGGATATTTTTCTCGTCGTCACGATTTTTCATAAATGCAGGTCGAGTCGATTCCTCCTAGAATCCCGAGATAACCTTGCTAGGGACACGCTGACTAGAGGAAGTACGCTTGTCGTAGGCAAGTCTAGTACCACTTTACCGGTTCCGGGTTGAGTAAGTTGGGTTGTCCGCTTAGTGATCGGGATTACTAGCACTTCTTTACCCGCTCACCCCACGACTCTTTTAGGGTCCAAAAATGTCGAGGTCTTCCAAAAGATTATATGTGTTTATTGTCGCTGGCGATACGAAATGCTAAAAAGATTAGGACTTGTTGGTAGAATACCTTGAAAGTTGATGTCATACCGATCGTTCATTACATGCAAGTTTTCTTCATGATCAGAAAATACTTTCCTCGATTATTAAGCCAACACGAGGTTGATTTTAAAAAAAGGTTTATTCGGCTGACATTCGACGTTTTCGTCTTCTTCAGAGCCGAATTAATTCGAGTCGATGGTCAGCAAATTGTCGTCCTGCGGTATCCTAAGATAATCAAAAAATAATTTAACTTTCTAGCAGATTTGGTAACGGAAAACGTGACTTGTTGAAAATTAACAATGAAAGCTGCTGGCTGGGTTTTTTCTGGAGTTTCTTGGCAAGAATGTAATGGTGTTAAGTTCAAGATGGCTTTCAGGTTGGTCTGAACTTCGTAGATCACTGCGTTGGAAATCAGCCTGATCTTCAGATGACGCCGGCCGTCGAATGGTACGAGAAGGTGTTATGTTTCCACAGGTAAACAAATTGACGGGTTGATTGATTTTTTCTATTGCTTTGCTCCTTTAAAAACGTTAAGAAACCTCAACCCGCCGTTGCTCATTTTAATGTCAAAAGCGAGAGGAAACCTGGTAGGTATAAGGAAGCACCTTGGGAGCTTTAGTTACCGTATATGCTATGGCCGTGCACACATTATTGCTCGCTTTTTTCCTTGGAAGGGTTATGGAGACTACTTGAGTTACAGTAGGAAACAAGTGTTCTTATAACGTTTTGCAATCAAGCAAGTTTCTGTGTGATTTCACGTAAACCACATTAATCCACAGCTCCTGAGTTTTTTTTCATTAAATTCTCTATTATCTTTCAATAAAAAAAGCTAATTTTTTTTAACATGGGTGTAATTATTCTTCAATAATTATTAGACCGCGTATCGTCATTAATCCACAGCTCCTGAGTTTTTTTTTCATTAAATTCTCTATTATCTTTCAATAAAAAAAGGCTAATTTTTTTAAACATGGGTGTAATTATTCTTCAATAATTATTAGACCGCGTATCGTTTAGCGCAGTGGTTGGAGAGGCCGTGTAGTACAAGATAGTTCTTGCTTCAGTAGGTGCTCCTGTCAGCGAAAGCCATCACTCCGGAGTCGGCAGATTAATTGAAAATTTGTCTTGGAGGGTAGAAACACTGTCTGAATATATGAACAGGGCTCTGTCAGTCATTGTGTAGGCCAGATGTGTATTCAATGACCTCCACGATGCTATGAGTGGACTCGAATGCATTGCGCATCCTTAATTACACACACTGATCGCTTTATCCCTCTATCCTTTATACCTTTTCACCCAAAAATTGGCTAAAGATTATTATTCCGTGGTAAAACTTTAGATTTTGGTCAGTAGACGACTCAATAATCCACACTGAGTATTCGGCACTGCGGTCAATAGTCGTCGCAAATAATAGTGAAACGATAAAAATGCCTGTCAATGAACCAGCAATGGGCAGAAAGGCAGTTTCTCAAATCCAGGTCAGTAAATTCAAGTTCAGAATTACCCCAAAAATACTGCTAAGGAACACAGGAGCTTCTCCTACCTAAAAGTTTTCAGGAGTTCGTCGATTATTACGGTGGCGCCGGAGTGCAGCACATCGCTCTGAACACTAACAACATCATATCGGCCATCGAAGCACTTCGAGCGAGGGGTGTTGAATTTCTCGCTATTCCAAACTCCTACTACGACAATCTTAGAACACGGCTGAAGCAGTCCGCCACCAAGGTTGGCTAATTTACCGTTTCAGCTGAAATCCTGTGAAATCTGCAATCATGGAAGGTAGAAGCAAACGTCTCACAAAATCTAGTAATCTTTCCAATAAAACCTCTATTTGAGCACAAAGCCTCACTGCTATTTTTCCAAGTATTCACTAACTTTTCCGTTGGTGCTTGCTCTGTTGATATTGTTGTTAGTAAAACTTCCATTTGTCTGTTAAGAGCTCAGAATTGTTCGACGAGTTTTACTCGATAGAAGCGAAGAGCAGCGTGTTTTGAATGGTATTCTTCTGGAAGAAATTCTAAAATTGTTCACGTAGTGATATTATGTGTTTATGTAGTGTATATGTAATGATATTTTTGTCATCCTATGAATCCCAGTCGCTACCGCTTCTTCGCGCAGAATGGTTGTCACTAAAAAACCACGTTTGTATTCTAGCGCTTCGTTGCAGTCTAGATGCAAGCGGAAGCGTCTTTGGTCTTTGGTAATCGACAACGTGTGGATCTCTAAAGCGTTCTATCGCTAGCGAGATAACGGGGTACTCATTGCATCGTCCTATCAGTTGCTTTGCTCGATTACGTTGACTGATCATTCATCACGGTTGCGTAGAGCTCTGGTCTCCGAGGCATACGTTAGGTCAGGAAGAATCGCACAGTCGTAATGATGAGCACAGAAGCCGGAAAATGTTGATCTATTCGTCCCTTTGTGCTCTGCTCTGAAGATATTTCACTCATAATGTTGGCTTATAGACCCAGAAATATATACTAAAAATTCGAACGTATTCGTTCTCATGATCGTGAATGCAACAGCGGAACAGAACTTTCCACAAACATCGTTTTAAAGGTGAACCCAAGAGCTTCTGTTCCACGGGTGTTGTAGATATCAGTTACTACTCATTCTACCTACCTACTTAGTACTTTAAATTGCAGCGGCGACATTGTGAGAAAAGCGAAGAAGGTGTAACTATAGGTCGTCAACTTTTACTACCATGTCACACTTTTCCAGCTTTCAGAAGATGTTATTCAACTGTGGCCTTAGCGGGTCTTTATGTAATGTGCACCAGCTTTTGATATTTAGGGCTCTTATGACTGTTTTAGCATAAATTTACTCTGACGCCTTTTTTAAGTCGACAAAGCTAAGAAGAAGCGGTCTCTTGTATTCCGATGACAACTCAGTGAGCCTCTCTAACGTGTGGATATCGTTCAGGATGCTTGTCGATGTCATTCTTTGTCTTCGTTCGTTCAGTGTTCCGTCAAGCTAAAATTTATCTACAACAGAGCGCAGACAAATTGGGCGATATCTGGTGATGTCGTATGGGTCTTTCTTCCTTGTAACATCACTCTGCTACTGCTTCTTCATTGATTAGAAACTTTGAAATATGACAGGTAATGTAGGGAAAACCGAGTCGAGGTATTGAAGGCTAATGATAGCGGTTTGCTAGATATTCGGTTTTCATTCTTTTAGGAACTGGATGCCGTGCAACTCTCTACGCTTGTAAGATTCGAATTGTTCATTCAACTTAGTTCCAATCATTGAGAATTATGGTAGATTGAAAATTTCGAAGTGTTTGGCCCCCTCTCTATCGGTGGAAAAGTGTCCCAAGGGCATCAAAAAGATTGTGAAAAAAGAACATTACAGAAAACATCCATGCAGAAGCAAAAGGAGTAGTTATTTCCTAATGCATTTTTCTACCCTCTAAGCCAGTATTTTTCGGTACTTCATCCTTTATTTATTACAGTGATCATGTACGATTTAAATCTAGGTCAAGGAGGACATGGATCATCTCCAAAAATTGCACATAATGGTCGATTTTGATGAAAATGGCTACTTACTGCAGATCTTCAGCAAACCATGCTCGGACAGACCGACACTTTTCATTGAGATCATACAAAGACACAATCACCAAGTAAGTGGGTTTTGGTGAATTATATCGACGAAAACTACGAAATATATGTGTCGATTGACGAAAATTCGCACCCGGCATTATTTGCTGGGTGCGAATTTTTACAAAGTAATTGAATACGAAACACTGTGATTCTTTAGGGTTTCGGTGCTGGCAACTTCCGAGCACTCTTCGAATCGATCGAGCTCGAGCAGAACGAACGAGGAAATCTTTTCTACGAGGACGTAGTCGAAGGTGGAAGAAAACTCCAGCTATGAATACAAAACTGACTCCCAACCTTTTCGATAAATTTGCTCATAACCAAATACCATGTTCAAAATATTAAAACGTCTAGAATATTTATTCTGATGAATTTCAGTAATTATCTAGTAAAGAAAAAACATCGTTGCTGATGTAAATAACATCTAAAACTTCTATTGTTTTCGAGAAATGAATGGAGAAATCTCTCTTGAAGTTGCTGATTCGGATATCTTTGATTTCCACAGGAAAAATTTTAACAATTATGCCAACTTGGATCGACCCTGCAACGGGCTCAGCAAGCCTATCCACCTTCTGAGTTAGAAAATTAGTACTAGACTTGTCATTGACCAGCTGGCTCAATCCAGTTCACAGATGGGGATCTGGGAACATCCTAGCAGGACTGTTCCGACAATCGAATGAAGATCGACTCGACGAACATTCAACGACATTACTGAGGGAGACAAAATTCCCTCAGGTAACAATCGAGACTACAAGCAAAGACTAGAACTGAGCCCGTAAATGACGAGTACGAGTAAAAAGCAGTGTCGAAAATACCATTAGAAAATTTCCTTTTTTCGAATTGAGTAGTAAGTGTAACAAAGAGTGATTTATAAAGCACTCGGTGTTGACAGCTTTGAGACTTAAGCCTTCGATTTTATCAATCATCGTAGAGCTGATAGAATGCATGCCTGGCCAATGCAATGATTGAGGTGGGCCTATCTATGTATCGAGTCGATGCTGCTATTTCCCTAGACAGGTCCGACACCAAGCTGCCGACCCCGGATTGATGGGGCGCATCACGAACACTGATGATCTGGTCGAACCAGTAGCCGCATGTGTATAGTGGGACACCCTTAACTACCAAGCTAAGCGTACTCTTAAGATAGTGGCATCTCTCATTAATGTACGAGTCTGCAGTTATCAGATAATTCTTGAACAAAGCCTACAGTTAAATGAGCATGCACTCTCGAAGCTTTGCGTTTCTACCAAAGATCGTTCTCGAGAAATTCTCTTTATTTGATAAGATTTTTCATAGATTCTAGTTACGCTGTGAAAGTAAGTTACTCATAAACCTGTTCTACTCGATTTCTTCCACAAATATTTTTACGGATTGTAACCTCCACATTCACGTCATTCATTTTTGGTACATCACAGACTTTATTCGGCCTTCCATCTTCTTCGCATATTGGACAGCCGTTCAATGTGCTATTGAAAGGCCTCGTTGAACACTTCCTACAGAAACACTAGGTATAACTTATAGGCATAACTGTTAGGGTATAAAAGCCACTTGGCAAACTGGTTGAGAAAGACTGTTTTAAACTGCTCCATCAAAGATGTCTTGATAGCAGGAAAAGGATGACAAGATTTTGGTATAATTTCTGCCTGAGTGGTTAGGGGACGGAGAACTAAAGAGGCGTGCTCATACAAGTTAATCGACCACAAGGAACAACATGAAGGTAGTAGAAAAATTTTCGTGACGAAAGGCATAGTTCACGATAACAATTATTAAGTGGAGTTAAGGAGAGGAGATTGTATTTATTCCATGGAAGAAAGGTACGCATTAGTCGGCGGTGTCTAGAAATGGTGTCCTCTAAAGTGATTGAATTCTCTTATAAACTGGAAGAATGTGGTCTTATAGGTCTTTGAATGTCCTACCCTAAAAATTGCATCTTTCGCTATTCCACAGTGAAAAATCCTACTCTTTCAGGGTCAATGAGATTTTCCGAAGACAGACTGCTTAGTGCTTTGAGGTTATTTTTTGGGCAATTGGAATAGTTGTCGATGAGCTCGAAAATGGTGTACTTCGTTGAGATTTCTAATGAGTACGCTATATCAGCGTTGTGTACCCATTCTTTCATGGCGGTTGAGCGCTTTCGTTCAACAGAATCGGTCCTATTCGATTGCTCAGCGCCGGTCGCGGATTGCAGTCTGTCGATCCAGCCGCTCTTGATATACTTCATAGATCCCAGGATCGACTTTCTATTAAACTCAGCATTGGAGTATGAATACTTTGTTTTCTTGTTGAGCAATCGCGAGGTTGTTATACAGCATATATTTATTTCCACGGAAAACACACAATGCAATACAACAGTAGCTGACGTTTCGGCAGCATCGCCTTCTTCAGAACCTGGAAGGGTATACTGATATACAATTTATTACGTCAAACACTTCAGTAACACTTACCAAAAGAAGAAAAACTCTATGGTAATTACACGATCAACAGCTTCTTGAAAAACTCACCGTTTTTTTACATGACTTCCAGCAGGGATGGTGATTGCATGAGTTCAGGTACGATTAACCTGATCTCTTGCAAGGATTGCGGAGATGACTATATTGGCGAAACGGGAAGACAACCTTTGTGTAACCATATAAAAAACACCTAGATGGCAAACGAAAAGTAAGCCAAAGCACCCTACTAGGCACGCATAGGATAGCATAGCGGAAACGATTTTGAAGTTAAAGTCAATATCATCGCACAGGAGACTAAGACACCAACGCGTAAACTCCTTGAGGCTTTTTGGATAAATGCCAAAAATCCCGCAATGAATAGCAGGGAGGAATGCCCAGAGGTCACACGCGACCTGGCCCCGTATGTTCGCATCAATTTCTAATGTGGGGTGGCGCAGTCATCAACCATATGCGACTATAATCAGCTGTTCTAACCTTCCTCATTGGAAGTCATGTAAAAAAGCGGTGAGCTTTTCGAGAAGCTGTTGATCATATAATTGCCATGGAGATTTTCGTCTTTTTGTAAGCGTTATTGAAACGTTTGCTAAATTGCGTATCAGTGTACCCTTCCAGGGTCTGAAGAAGGCGATACTGCCGAAACGTCAGCTACTGTTGCATTGTATTGTGTGTTTTCCATGGAAGTAATTGTATGCTGTATAGCAACCTCGCGATTGCTGAACAAGAAAACAAAGTATTCATACTTCATAGATTTCTCAGCAGGACTTTTATAGCTTAGTGATCTAAATCTCACAAAACGATGTTCAAGTGAAACGGATTGGCTTCGCACGTCCCATTCAGGCATGTCTCAACGGAACGAATATCTCCGAATGCTCCTGTTATGCTTATCTAGGTCGGGGATTGAATATGTTAAACGATTTAGCTCCAGAGCTCGAACGGCTTTGAGAGCTTTTAAGAGCATCGAGTATGTAGTGAAGAGAACAAAGAACAGCCGACTCCGTGCCCACCTTTTCAACTCAACAGTACTTCCTGCCCTAACGTATGCGTCAAAAACCTGGTCGCTGCGTAAGCAGGATGAAGGGTCACTCAACGTTAGCGAACGCGCAGTCGTAAGGACGATGCTAGGAGTATCCCGTTTCACACAAGGGAGTGAATCCAAAGCTCTGACCTGCGTCAATGATCAAAAATTGAAGATGCCGTTGTATAGGCCAAACAGTCGATAAGGTGGGCCGGACACATAACGCGTGTGAATGATAACCGATGGACAAGAGCCGTTAGTGACTGGATTCCTTGGGATGTCAAGCGTACTGCAGGAAGTCCACCGACCCGATGGTCAGAGTTCTTCACGAAAAGCCTAGAAGAAAAGCCCGCTCGAGTCAATCGATCATCAACAGGACTGCAGGTGATACAGGTGATATACGATACGCCATATTTCAATGTACTACTCAACGAGTTGTTTAAGGAACTTGGGCATTCGCAGACCCTAACAGGCAATCGAGAAGAATCTTGAGAGAGCTACTCTCCATTGACTCAATCGGTCTTCATTGGTGAAATAAAAGTAGAAAGCAATAAAAATAATCAATCTTTTTGGGATGTGCCGTAAGCCATCAATTTCTTGACTAAGCATCGTAGAGGTGGCTGAATGCATATGTGGCTCATACCATGACACCCGGTGGCCAAGCAATGTATCAGGAGTTATGTGACAGGTCGAGTACCAATCTCCCAATCTTAAATGTATGGAAAGCTTGATGATCGCGGTAGGCTGGATCAAACCCAAAATTCATTACTTATTGCAGGAGGCCTTCGATCAGTGTACCACGTATACTGTATCATCGATAGACCCCTTAGTCGAACACAACTAAATAACAGGACACTGTTCCCAGCTTCGACTTTCTATTAACCTCGGCATTGGAATATGAATGCGTAGTTTTCTTGTTCAGCAGTCGCGAGGTTGTTATACAGCATACATTTACTTCCATAGAAAAACACAATACAATACAACACAACAGTAGCTGACGTTTCGGCAGTATCGCCTCCTTCAGAGCCTGGAAGGGTATACTGATATACCTTTTTTGGATAAATGTCAAAAAATCCGGCAATGAATAGCAGGGAGGAATGCCCAGAGGTTACACGCGACCTGGCCCCGTATCTTCGGATCAGTTTCTGATTTGGGGTGGCGCAGTCATCAACCATATTGCGACTATAATCAGCTGTTCTAGCCTTCCTCATTGGAAGTCATGTAAAAAAACTTGTGTGGTGTAAACTACCTCAGAAATTACTTCGATTGCTTCATCTATGCTTAATCATTATTGTGCAAAAGTCATCATTTATGGTAAGAGATCAATTTCTCATCGCCGTTCACCACAAAAACGGATCTTTCTTGTTTCGTGGAAAAAGAAGTCCAAGACAGATTTCAGTTTGCTACGTCTTTACCTTTCTTCTCAACCAGTGCTTACCGTCTATGACAGCGGATCATCCCTGACCCAAGTCCTCTCATCAGCCTACGGTTATTTAGAGATTTCCTGGTCGAAACTAAAATAAATGTTGCGAACCATTTACTCAGTACTGCGCTAGCTTACTTAACACTTTCGTTTTTCGCTCGTGCTGTTGCGGACTTTCGTGGCGTGAATCATGTGTGGTCGGGTTATTTATCCTAATGCTCATGAACTGTCCATTTTTTGGACTCTTAAGTGTCGAACGAAAACTGAAAGAAAACTTGATTAATCACCAACTTGTCGGCAATTCTCTGCTCTTGATGAACCAAAGACGCTGGTGGTTTGATGCGACACAAAAATCTCTGGTTAGTAAAGAAAAAGACTAAACCATTCCCCGTTGATCAATCCTTGATGAATTGGCATTGAATTCTGCTTCATCAAGCATCGTAGAAGTGATGGAGTGCATATGTAACCTTTATGGTGGCCTATCGGTCTAAAAAGTCTGCAGGGTTACTTGGAAGAATCTGCTTGCTGTAAATCGAACCCCGACACATAGGAACACCTACCAGCCACGACGAGGAGGTAAGCCGTTGAAAGGCTCAGAAAGTTTATTCTTCCAAAACCTCGTTGTAATTTTTCGGCTCCGGAGGAATGGAAGCCTTGTGATCTTAGGCACTGGATTGAACCATAGTCCGATTTTTGTGCACTGTAGGTGATTAGTGCGCTACAGTCCCCCCACTTAACGAGTAGTGTTTGTAAACTCTTACATCTGGCGGAACCGGTTCCTTCGTTCTGTGACGTGACTCTCCCTGCACTTCTTCCTGACATCACCTGTTATTCTTCAGTCAACGTGATTAATCAACACGTTGGCTGACGCGAGGCGGAGCGATAACGAAATCGTTCTTTTTTTGGAGCCGACGATGAAATCATCGAATGCGTAACGAGCTCCTAACAGATACACAGTCCTTGTCTTAAACCTATGACGTCGCGCGGTCCTTAGCTTCCTCGTCGCTTCGGACGACGCCTAATTTCTAGCTGTCGCGAAGGTTGTGGTTTTCCAAAAATAGATGGGTGTTTTTCGATAACCAGACGAATTGAGGAGTTGGTTCAGACTTGGTTGGGAACGTGACGGAATTATAGATGAGACTTTGCTTTATCGCTCTACGAGTATGAATGATGTGTGTGCCAATGCTTACTAAATGACAATATAGTCCACCTCATGAACACATTGTTGTCAACATTTGGAAGTAATTCGCAACTTAGGTCTCTGGTTCGGTATTCTTTATACTTTCGCACTCTATATAGCGCTCTGTAGGATAAATGTGATTTATTCTAGTGCCTAGAATTGAAACACCTGTCAGTTTCCTGCAAAATTACCTGTCAGTTGACTCTTTTGTGAAAAGCTTTCTTTCTATATTTCTGAGTGCAGAGTACAGCTTTTCCCATTTGAAACCCATCATGAAATGTTCACTGGATAAACTACAAAAGGATTGCTAGAAATCTAGGAAAAAGGTTCTGTGTTCCAAAAGTCCATCAGAAAGAGAATGAATCATGTAGGCTACTACGACGCCGCGTATGGTTGTATAGAATGCAAACCGTTCGTTAAGCGTTGATGATATTCGACCTCGGTTATATTTATTATTTATTTAAGCACTTGCAAATCTTTATGCACAAAATCAAAATGATTGAAAGCACTCTGTTCAGATGCAATATTATTAAGATGAAGATTTTCAAAAAGTCTCTATCAAAGATTCGGTGACTCGATATCGAACACTGTGTAGATTCGAGCACTTCTTTCATTCATTTGGCTTCCTGTTGCCCTGGATTCCCCATTTACAAAAATTCATTTTGCGATAAATTTGAGGAATTTACCTTTTTCATGAGTGTGGTTGAATGCCGGTTGGGTTAATTCTCCGAGGATCTTGGATGGCTAAGCTAGAATGTTCCCAAGTATTCACTAGAGGCATTTGTGGGCCTGATATTGAAGACGGGGACACTCCACCAGTAAGTTGTGGCATCAATTAGCCAACACTGGAGAGGTGGCAGATTTGGTCGACGGGTACAGGGCTGAATCGGAGACCGTGCATATATTTTACGGCACCATAACTATTGCGGTTCCAGACTTTATTTTTTACTCTATGTCCAATTACTTTCACGTGTCTTTTCTTACTGCACCTTTTTCTCAGCCTATACCACGTACGACTCTTCATAAAACTATGTTTATTTTTCATATGTCCATGCCTTTCTTGGGGATAGTGGAGTAATCTTTGTGCTGAACTGTGACACACTGTTTTTCTTCCGGTTTTGGATCTTCTCAACGAGCTTCTTCATGTTTATCATTTTTTGAAGACTTCTTATTACCTATAGCAAAGCAGCGTCAAGGTTCAAAATGGCATCGAAAACGTCCAATTTTACTAATGTAAATTAGCTCTTCATAACAATGGGACCACATATTCTTGAAAAAATCGAATTTCATGAGCTCCACTTGTTCTTTGATTTAACAGCTTCCCACAAGTGCTTAAATTCACTGGGTGGATATGTTCGACTAAGGAACGAGGCGGTTTGTATAATAGTTCGTTAGCGCCATGTCCGTTTTTTCCATCTTCAATTACAAAGGCTTTGAACGTCACCGGGGTTTTTCAAGATAAAAACCGCTTATTCAGTTATTTCAAGAGGACAGCCAGCTCTCTTTATGGGCATTTATAACACCTAGGAATGCAAAGAAGGCTTGATTTTCGCATTTGCGATGTAATTCCACGTAAACATGATCCTTACTACTCAAGAAACGAACTTTGTAATACATCATCGGTCTGCTTAAGTGATTTGAATGCGGTGTAAATACTTGATAAGAAAAAAACCAGGCATTCCCTTTCAAATGCCCTACCTCCTTATCGTAGCTGCCAATTGCTCCCTCTTCGCGATCGAAATTTGATATTCAGCTACGGTTCATCCATCAATAAAGTTTCCCAAGCCTTGGAGCTCAGCAATTCTATCCTGAACTCCATTTGAGAGCAAACCAATATAATCACTGTAATTGAAGCAGCAAGATCGTTGCTAGTTGGCAAGTGGTGACGAAGTGAGAAAGCTCTTCCGCGGTCTTCAAGGCTTTAAGGAAAAAAATCTTATCCAAGCAACAAATAATCGGTCAAATGGAAATTATGCTGCAGCCCGCACGTTTGAGACCATACAGCCTTTCCATTGTTGCCCACATTTCAACAACGCGATCACAACTGTTCCTATTCCAATATCCCTTGCGTGAGAGGGACGGACAAGGAGTAGACCACGAACTTCAGTTAGCTTGCACCATGTGCTTTTCATAATCCTTCCTAAAATCGATGTGCACTTTTGCGTTAAATTTCAGCTTCGATACTGTCATTCTACTACTGTTGTATCGACTGATTTTAGTTTTCTAACTGGGCAGCATTTCGAAGTGTTTAGACGAGATGAACCAGGCTTGAACTAGGGACTTTGTGAAAGCCACCGAGGCGTTATGGTACGATACTAAAGGCGGATTAAATATCTGCAATATCATTAATTCATTGGTGCTGTTGTTGAATGTTTCAGCAGTTTCATCCAGCTCACATTTGTTAGCGAACCATTTTTTTTTATTATCATCTGGTGTTATGAACTAAGGAAGGGCGCGTGTGGCGCAGTAGTCTGAGGCGCCTTACAATACACATGGGATCGATTCCCCCGCCCCTAGCTCACCAAGTTTTCCATATCTCCGGGGTCGGCAAATTGCTTCCAGATTTGTCTGGGAGAATAACAGCACTGGTTCAATATATTGGTAGGCCACCGCGAGTTATCGTAAAGGCAGGATATTCATTCAATCACCTCCATCAATGCTTAATGAAGTAGAATGCGTGGCACATCCCTCACGGATTGATCAACTCCGAGAGCCTTATCCTTTAATGTGCTGAGGAAATAGCAACTTATTTTCGTAGTAATCCCACCGGTTATTGATCGCTGTCCAAACTTGTAGAAAACTCTGTTAGCAGTTTTGTACGAGGAAATTTTTGATTGAATCTCTGTTGCCACCTTCTTAGCCAAGATTCTGCAGTATTATCTGGCAGGGAAGCACCACATTTCATAGGGAGTTCTAAGATGTGGTTGCAAAAAGATGTGGCCAGTTTTGAAAGAGACTGCGGGAGGTTTGGAAACGGAGAAGAATCAATCAGAAATTTCTGCATGTCGGTGAAATTTTAACTGTTCAGCTGCTTATCCATTGCATATTGCTTTGTGAAGTAGCTAAAGAGATTCCTAAGAGAACATTTTTCCTGTAGGAGTGGCGTAATAATCATTCTTAGTCTGAAACTGTAATAATCTTTTATGAATCGACCACGACATGAGATTGTGGAAGAAAACGAAGAAGGAACACTTTTTTAATATTTTTCTTCTATTTACGCCTCTGAATTGTAACAGAATGTTAAGTTGTAACAGCCCCTTAGTTCACAAGACCACAATGTCGTAGTTTAGAAAAAAAAAGACAAAGCTTCTAGCGCCTATCAAACCCTGAGGTACGCGCTATCCGTTCGACTTCATAAAGCATCGTTACAGATGATTTGATTGCAAGCCTGGTCTATGCAATGACTTGCGAGTGCCTACCATGTATCAAGTCAGCGTTCCCAATCTCCCAACAGGTCTGGTGCCAATATGCTAGTCTAAGAGGAACCGAAGGCTTATGAGCCCGGGGCATGAAATAGTGCCACCGCCCGCATATATGTTTCAGGGCATCTCTTACTAATGCACTCCACCCGAACTCTGGTTCGATTTATTCTAGATCAAATTTCCTTCTGTAGTAAACCAAGAAAGATCGTCCAGTGATGTGCAATATCAGTAATCGTTTTCCTCTGTTATCATTTAGCGATTAACTAAGCGGAAACGGAGATGGACTTGTTCATTCCTAAGAAAAACGACTGTAGGAATTTCAAAGCGAATAAAAACGCCATAAAAGTAGCGCAGGTGAAAACGGTACTCATGGCCTCGTCGCGATCTGACAAATAGCTGATTCTTAAAAAACGGACCGTAACCAATGGCAAAAGATCAAGAACAGTTTTGCATAAAGGCCTAGTTCCAGATTTTTTCCGATCAATATCCTAGTGCTCTGGATTCGATTCATTGAGACAACTAAAACCGCACATCGCAAGTACCAACCACTGGTGTGGATGTTCGACTTGAATCACTGCGATTCTGAGGAAGGCCGTGGCAAGATTGAAAGAATTCTCTAGCAAAAGATTGCATAAACTTATCGACACCACTAAATGTTACAATCATAATGTTGCTGAGATATTTGAAAAACCTCGAACAGTAGGTGTTCGCGACGGGGAACGAACGCACTACACTTCTTTCTGGGGGATGACGCGTTCACCACCACATCATGCCGATCTTTCGTTCCCCATGTATCTCGGCTAGTTTCTTGTCTACCAGTGCCATCAGCAGTCACCCATAAACGGCATTAATTTTGAGAACACAAATCTGTACTGAAACCAGAACAACTAAACATTTTTTTCACGTAACTTAAAGAAAAGTCAGCTTTCAAAAATTCAACAAGACATGTTGGAACTATCTCACTTACATGAAAGGCGGCAATGCGTACACTTCTTTTGAACATTTTAACATGTTAGCGGATATTCACTGATGTGTGCCTGACTGCCTGATTATTGTCTAGATTGTTAACCAGAGTTTCTAAACTATTCATTAGAGGGTTACCTGAGCTCTTATACCACTGATTAGATCGCTACCTGAGATGGTGCGCAAGTGCGGCCTTATCGGGGAGGGAGCAGCGAGCGTGCTTAGATTGACTTTTGCCTTTATTCGTATTGTTTAACGTTATACTCTGTATTCAACTAAATGATGTTTACTGCACCCGCTACAACGTCTAAACGTCTATTTTTCCGCTATCTGCTCAATGAGTCGTGCATAGCTCATACACTCGCTGCGTCTCTATCAAAATGATCGCATCCATCTCCACGCATTTCTGGTCTTCTATTTCATCACTTTACTTTTTTTGCTCAGTTGTGTGCCTTCTTATATTCCACGTATCCTTTGCTCTTGTGGCGCCTGTGGCGCAGTGGTTGGAGGCTCCACTGCGACACGCACGTGGAATTCGATCCTCGCGCTCATGGCCCACCAAGCCTTCCTTCCCTCCGGGATCGGCAAATTGGTATCAGACTTGTCTGGGAGGATAGCAGCACTGGCTCGATACATCGGTAGGCCACCGCGAGTCATTGTGAAGACCAGATGTGCATTCAATCACCTCCAACGATACTTAATGGAGTCGAATGCATGGCGCATCCCTCAGGGATTAATCAGCGCCGACAACTTTGTCCTTTATTATTATGAAGACCTGAAAAGCAAATCAGAGGAAGAGGATGAAGACAATCACGACGAGGTAGTCTCAGTGGACATGCTGAGTATTTAGGCAATGTAGTGTCTCACGATTACTAGTTTCCCAACGATAATCAGTTTTGTGTACATTAACTGCTCTTCCTTGGATGCACAAAGGTAACACATTTTTTTGGGTGTAGGAAGCAGTGAATCCTATTTAAACCTTAAAAGAGAAAGTTATTTAGTTCCTTAGTTTGCCTCTTTTACTTTTGCATGCTTGGATTGCTAACCATGGACATGTATTATCCCGACTCGCTCACTCTCAAAGGGACATGTGCAGTCTCTAGAGCCTCTAGGTGATGAATAATGGGTTAACGCCGACCAGAAGAGATCATACTTGTTTTCAGGCCCCGTCTGCCACGCATGAATGAAACACATCATCTATGTGCAGGTAGCATATTCATCCACGTGTATATCGATGTCATACAGAGACTTTACTAAACCCGGCTGTTGATTCGACCGGAAACCGAAATGTAAATAGGAAGTTTTTCACTTTGCAACCAACTTCTATCGCCAGTATTGTCACATCGAAAGCGAGCACTCTCATAGTAATAGATAAAGAGCCGTTTTGCATACAGAAAAACTGCCAGATGAGATCTGTTCATTCCATTTCTGAGTATCGCTCTGTTTGAAATGGTTGTGCTGGGTGTGGCAGGCACCTTCATTTGCGTTGTCGTCCCTTAAACTGGATTCGACTCTACACGACTGCGAAGCCGCATAACGGAAGAGCATTCAACCCACGGTGGTTACTCGACTCGAACTGAGACTATAAAGAGGATGAAGGCCTCGAAATATTATCCGAAATCATAGTCTGAGGTACTCTGAATGAAACAAAATCACTAAAAACAAAAGATAGATACTTCAGATGTGTTTGCAAATTTGAACGTGGTCGTCCGGAGGTGAACGTAGTCCGTTCTGAGTCCTATTAATGTTAAATCAACGCGACATTCTTCATCCACTATGATTGATTTGAAACAAGAGAATTTGCTGCAGATTTCGCGTTAAATGACGTTTCTGTGCCTTGTCGCTTTCACAGCGTTTTCATTGGCATTTTTTTCCTTCTACTGCATTAACACATTGATTTTAATGCATACGTAATTAAAAATTATTGCCCTTATTTCTAATGAAGCATACCTCAGCTCTCAGCGAACTTTAAGATTTGGAACACAGGCAAGTGAATTGCTTGTCGATAAGGTGCAGTAGTGCTGTTCACTGAAAAGAAAACCCAATCAACGCAGACACTGTGTCGACCCAACTCCGGAGGCAATAAGCCTGTCATTTCTCTGAGGTCTGGAAATTGATGTCAGACTTGTCTGCGCGCCCAGATTATTCATTCCAGTTCACGTGGAAACGCCTTAGCATGGTAATCTCAGGAATCTGGAAAATCTACTTCAGAAAATTCAACGGCATTCACAGTGGAGTTAAAATTTCTCAAAAAGCAAACGAACATGCATGCAAAAAGCTAGGGAGCTTTCATAAAGAGTGGATGCGAGGAATGGAATCGAATGCAAAAAGTGCTGGGATTCGTACAGTAGATGCGGAGACGCACCGGAAGAAAACTTTAAGTTTACAAAAGATGAAGCATTCGGCGTTGACCAATTCCTGAGAGTTTTGGCATGCACTGGACTCCAATGAGCGTAGAGATGGCTTGTTACATGTTTTACTCTACTTTTACTTTCAGTTAGCCTACTGATGTATCAAGCCAGTGTTTCTATCCTTTATGACAACTCTTGTGCCATTTTTAAGATCCCTGAGAAATGGAAAGCCTGGTACGCTCTGGCACGGGATCGAACCAGCAGCCTCCAGTGTACAACAAGATAGCTATAAGCACTGTTCTAACTCGCTGTGTTATATATCGGTAAATTCAAACTTGCTACATTTGAGAAAACGCATTTTTTGCGGTTATTCCAGCCAATCGTACTGTGATCACAATTGAGCAAGCGAAACCTCGTCCGATTTGACACGATGTTGTCTCCCAACTCTGCAGTTGCCTTATTTTAGAAAGCTTATCCATGCCATCACATCCAGCACACAAAGTACCGTCCATAAGTCAAACAAATTCTCAGAGTCTTATCTTTTGAAGAAGCAGACGAAAAGTCAAAATTACCTAATTCTCGGAAAGTTCTCGCTGGCTGCTAAAGGAGCAGTTCCTTCAAAAATGTGTCAGCAAATTTCCTCCGTGGTCAAAAAGAATACGTTTGTTGGCACGGAGCTCCATCGATGGAAAGCAATTCTTCGCTTGCTCAGTGGAGGTGCTTATCTTCATTAACAGTTCGTGGATGGCCTCCGAGCATCCTCAGTTCGAAGACCAACGTCATTTGATGGTGGATTTATTCATCAGTGACTTGAAAGTAACAAACAATTCTATTATTGCAATTAGTTTATTTAAAAAGTAAAAGAAACCATATTTTCAGTATTGAGTAGGCTTTGCTGCAATTTTCTTAGAAGTTCGCTCTTGTTAAGCATTTTGCTGCTCTTATCAATCAACCAAACTTTCTTGTTTTCCAAGGCATTTTGAAGATGTTTGAGTAGTAAAAAAAATCGGCCTCGTTATATCCTCAAACGACAGGTCGGAAAATCACAGAAATTTTTCCAATCAAAAAAAATCCTAGTTCAGGGAGTAAATGTGTCTCCTATCCACATGAGGGTCCGAAATGGCGTAAGACTGTTCCTAAGATCGAGCAGGACTCTGGAGTCTCGGTTCCAACGGAAATCATCTTCAAAAAGCATCCAGTGTTTTAATAAAGGATGGAAGTTACAGTGCCATCGAGCCTACCTGAACTCATAATCAAACTTACACCACCTACGGGAGAAAATACAAGGTAGCATGAATAGTGGAATTGGCTGGGACTCTCACGAGTTATGAATGATGTGAAGTAGGTATTTGAGTAAGTAAATAGGTATAAATTAAAGCTTTCGTAACAAAAATTAGCACTTTTTCCAAGAACACTTTCATAAAGAGCTCTACATGTATGCTTTACATGACAATACATTACACATTTGTAGTCGCCAGCCGGTGCAATTGACGCCGAATCCAATTTGAATGCCGTAGATGGCTTTCCCGTCACATTCAGCGCTTTGCCCTTGCTTCCTGAATCCGTTCGTATCTACAATTGGTTAGATTTGCCTTCGCAGTGAGCGGAGCCAGTCGTCCCCTATATAGAGGTAGGTAAATCAGACTCCTAAATCCTTTCCACTTTCAGTTAGTTTTCAGCTTTCTACAAATTTAAGTATACTTGGCTCTGTTTCTTCTTTTCCATTTGTCCAAACCATATCTTTGTTGATCTCTATTGAACTTCACTTCACTCCTTAATCCAATCCACGAAAGTGTATACTATCGCAGATATCAAGCCCTTCTTCTGAAGCTGGATCATCTTCAGCAGCGATTTTTAATTCAAACTTCTTGATATCACAGATGTCGATCTGCTGCAAAAATATATCGTGCCGCTATTGCAATTACATTCACACCACTGCATGCATTCCATTCTTGACGTCATTGGCAGCCAATATTAGTAGAACTGAAATTCGTTGCCGCTAGCCATCGTCTCGCAACGCGCCAGAGCGTTTAGCCACAGAGATCAGCCCGTTCACTGTAGCCTTTCTTCCTGGATTGTGTGAAATGGTATTCATGACAACAAAATTCTGAACAGTAGGTATGGTGACATTGCTGGTCTATTTATATCAAGGTGATTCTCACGAATTTTGACGGAGACACAGGAACGTTGGACTAGATAGGAGCTAGTGATTCCTCACTAGGCAGGTCTGTTACTAACAAATATTTAGAAGGCTTGATAGACTCTGGATCAGCATAGACGTCGTTATCTGTCGTGAGCCGATGACGGGTCACATTCATCCATTGCTTGAGTGGGTGTAGACGATCAGCGACACAAGAATCTTCTCATCTCCCACCAATTCTTACTTCGTTTTCAAAATTTTGCCAAATTTTCTCCCAATTTTTGCTAGTTCTTGCTACCAAAGTTTTCTATATGTAATACCGTGCTGTGAAAAATTGCAACAGGCAGTAAATAAAAATGAAAACATTTCCTACATCTTATTTTACCCGACCCGTCTTCACGTCTACTCTACGGGTCTCAGTATTTCTTTTATTCACCATTCACGAACGTCTTCGAACTTTTCGCGTATAACGGTTGTCTTCTTTATGAATCTCGCAGAATGCTGGTACAGTTGATTATTGCTGGGGTCTAAAATATCCGGACGTGAGCCTTCCCACTTGGATTGCTGAAAATAAGCCTTTCCCGAACAAATCTCGTACCGATTTTCTAGACCCCATAGGGATAAGAGGCCTAGTAAGCCCAAGGTGGGATCGAACTAGCACCGTGCTCGTGATGACCGGCATCACTACTAATGCGCTGCCAGTTTCGTAGCTATCTATGTAGAATGTGAAGAGGTGTTCGCAGAAAAAAACAAAGACATTCAAAAGTTTCTATTTTTCGCTACAAAGTAAGCATAAATAAAATGCAAATTTTTGCTTGAGTTCAAGAGTTTGCTAACGCATTACATCGTCGTTTTCAAAACGGTCAATGTCATCGCAGTCAGGGCAAAACGCTGGAAGATACCCAGCCACACCAGGCGTTCGTCCAATAGTTTAATAAAAGTCTTAGGATGAAGCATTCCGTGGTGACCTATCTATAAGACTCTACCTCATTTAGCTTCGTTGAAAGTAACTGAATGCGTACCTGACCTACACAATGACCTACGGTGGCCCGCCGATCTATCAAGTCCGTGCTTCTATTCTCTCGAAAAAACTTTTGTACCAATATTCTGACTCCGGAGATATGCAAGACTTTGTGAGCGCAGTGCGCAGGGTCGAACCAACATTCATTGCAGTGCGGCACTCTAATGGAAACCAAAAGCCAGGCATAGCTAATCTACCTCGCAACTTGCAGTCTGACATCGATGAACGAAAGTGGCACCAACCGTAACGATAGCAGAGTGGCTTTAGATTCTAAAAAATCTATTGAACGATTGTGAAATACAAGGAATGATAACATCTTTCAGTTCATTAGGCCGCCCCTTTCCGCAATTGGTCCATACTTTTATATGTTCCTTGTTGGGTTGGCGGACGTTTGTTCATTCATGGTTCGGTTTTCGCTGTTTTTTCCGCTTACGTCACAATTTTGCGGCTTTTCCTCTTCTGAAGACATATTGTTCACGGCAGTTATTTTTAGAACGGAAATGTGTATGCCAGATGCAAACCTGCCCACTTACTACACCATGAGTGGTTACGCATCAGCGGATGAATAGCAATTCGTCACACTTGGGCTAACTTTGAGTTCAAACTTCAAGATTACGCCGTTCATTGAGAGAACATCCGGTCAATGACGAGAGCACCCACGCTTGACTCAAGTCTCATTATTGGGATAATCACAACAGACGGTACATTCCAACTCGTAACGCTAAACACAGGACACATTACTCACTCGCTTTACTTGTGGTATGCATTTTTGTTTCCGTTGGAAAGGAAGATAGTTTCTGGGAAAAGAAGAGCAGAGAACGCTTTTACATTGGTCTCAAAATTCTCCAGTAATCAGTGTTCACTAAGAAAATTATTTTAGTACATGGTCCGACACCACATGTACGGTATGTGGATCCCAACACTTCTTTTATCCGATTCGTTTACTCGCATTCATTATAGACGGAAGTCCTCAAACCTTTCATGTGTGGGTTCGATTGCTGTTTGAGGATTGGCGTACCTTCCTTATGAATATTCGTAAATGCTGGCTTAGCTGATTTTCCTGGAATCCTGGGATAGCCCGGTTAGAGCGTTCTTACTTCAAACACAGAGAGTAAACTATTTCCAGAAAAGTCTGGTACGAGCACGGAGGAACAAGAAACCTAGAGAGCCCACAGCGGATCCAACCAGCACCGTGTTTCTGGCGAATAGCATCACTACCACTGAACGTGATTTGTTAAATATTAAAAAAAAATAGAAAGAGGGAAAACTTCCGCGGCCAAAAATGGTAGCGATTGTCTGTGATGACGACCTGGAAGTTCGTGACCTCGGTTGGATGGAAAATATGGCGTTACCTGTACGATTTTTTATGATGACGAGTCATTCTTGTATTTAACTATGCGTATTTACCTTTATTGGGTCAAAGAATTCGTAATGAATTCAACCACATTTGCTCTTCGAGTTATACAAACACATAAATCTCTGTTATTTTAAAAAGCTGCGGAATGGCTCTCCTGAAATCCTGGATGCATTGGATGGTCTATTTTCAAATTATTGGTTATGTTTTATGTGCAATTTTAAAAGGAGATCTAGAAAAGACATCTTTCGTTTTTTTGGCTATTTGCTTGTGATTTTGGATCTGCCTGCTTCTATTGATGTGGTAAGACTTTACAGTCTTCTTAGTATTGTTTCCATTTCAAATATTTGTAATACCAATAGATTTCACCGCCTGGTGCTTCCGGCATAATTGAATTGAGTACAGAATGTGGTATTCCTTTCACGTGTCCAGTCTAACGGAAGCTGAGACAGCGTAACTGATGCATCGTTGTAGTTCCAACCACAGCTCCAATCCGACCTTTGTTTGAGGAGATAGCAAATTTCTGCCCCTCACAGAAACTCTGCCTGAGTACTTGACACTGTTGTGAGAAGGTAATCAGCTGAGGCCCTGAAGAAGTGTAGAATATATATTGAAATGGATGTGAGAAATTATGGTCGTCGAGTGATAAATGGAAGTGTTAGATAAGAAACATCGCTCTATGACTAGCCACACAGCCATATATTTCTGAACTGCTCACGCACTATCCATAGTAACCACTTTTATGTTTAACCAAGAAGTATCAGCTAATTTTTTCTATTGATAAGCTAACACAACCACAGTTGTTCCTTCTACCGGTGTGATTGATCGAGTCGAAACCGGTGGAACACCGCTTGAATGAATTAACCTCACTTAGCAGTGCACTTTTATACAGGACGGGTGTTGATGCTGATTGTCCGTTGGTAATGATTTCTTTTTCTCTGTACAATCCATCCTGCAATAGTTCATGCCCAGTTTGAAGTAAAACCTTTGCCCGATAGAAGGTAACAACTATATTCTTCCATCTATATCGCTTTATGTCTATCTTGAAATGACTCGCGTGTGTTCCAGCAAAGTCATTTAACCCTGTCATGTACCAGGGTTATGCAGTGTTGTCCTGTCTCGTTCCTATGACTGCCACATTTCTCTCCTAAGACCATCATGAGTAGTTCTGAGTCACAGCTGATTGGTGCTCTTCCTGTTGCCTCATTGACGCCTGTAGGATCCAGGGGTTTTTCTATCAGGTTCCTGTCTAGTGCATCTAGTTTTTGACATCTTTGCACAAGCAGTAGCTACTCTGATGACAATTTGATAGCGAATGGTGACGTAATGTGGCTACGATTTTGGAATCCATCAATCAGCTCTTCGCGACTCAAGACAAGGAGATTAATCACAAGTTTATCATGCCGGTTTATCATATCATGAGAAGACATAGTCATTAAAGGTGTCTATGAATCAGAAGAAGAGCCATAAACTGGTAAGCAGCGTCGGTGCCTTCACTGCGACATTGAGCGTAAACAATGAATCCCTTGGGTAATTAGTGATCGGCATCGAATGTGTGCTGTTGAAAATACGTGAAAAAATTTTAGCTTTGCCAATCTTCGTCGTCCACTACACAACATCGGACTATAACGAAGGCGAGTCTGAATGGCTCTACATAGAAATGAAAATTTTCTACAAATCGTGCTTTCAACAATGTCATAACTGACAACTCTAACGCCAAAACATGCCCTAGGTAACCGTATGGAAAACTCCTCATCGAAACCAACGGAATGGGATGCAATGGAATAAATAAGATGAGTGGTTGTCCGAATTTATTATGCTAATCGAGGCCATTCATGAAAACTCAGAAATATGGAAACACATAGATGTGGGAGTCTCTAGTGTACTAACAGTACGATGATAAGATAGACTGCGTCGTAGTAAGCCAAAGATTTTCCGTAATTAATGCCATTGTGTGGCGCAGTGGTCGAAGGTGCCCTGCAACACACACACTTGGAATCGATTCCCGCGCCCATGACCCACCAAGCGTTCCATCCCTCCGGGGTCTGCGAATTGGTACCAGACTTCTCTACGAGGCTAGCAGCACTGGCTCGATACTTCGGTAGGCCATCGTGAGTCATTGTAAAGGTCAGATATGCATTCAATCACCTCCAACGATACTTAATGAAGTCGAATGCATGGTGCATCCGTCAGGAATTGATCAACCCCGAAAGCTTTTTTAGAGTTTTAATGTAATTGTTGTTCACAAGGTTTAGATGGGATCGGATTATGGTTTCCTTGAGCAAGATCCTTTTTTCTTGCGGAAAAGAAAAAAAGTCACGAAATTTAATTGAAGAAATCCCAACACCATGGCAAATTGGGATTCCTTCACGAATTTTTTCTAAAAACACCGCTAGAGACAAAATCGATGAAGAATGCGATTGACTCATCGAACGCTATCACAGTAATGGTAAAAATGTGAAAGTGTGAAAGTGAAGAAGTGAAGAAGGTTGTCCCGATAACACAAGGAACTGATATGTCAATGTCCATTCGTCGTCCCGGCTGACGCTCGTCTCCACAAAGCTTTAAAGAAATGAGACAACGAAAGCTTTTTGGCGGAAGTATCAGGCCTCCTAGTTGAAACTGCAAGTGTGAAAAAGAGTAATCATAACTGTAACTGGAACATCGACAACTACAGATAAACATAGTTGTTGTCCAGTGGTAAAGTCTAGGCAAGCTATGAGGATTGTCACCAACGACTTCCATTTCAGTCTCGACGACAACCACTTCAACATGCACTCCGCATTGACACAATGAAACCTAATTCTATGAAGAACCTACTATCAGTCTTAATCAGTGCAAAAGTTTTCCTTTTTTACAATTTGTCTTTTAGAATGGTTTCTAGACTGTGGAAAATCAACTGCATTGGGTTGCAGTACAAAATGAGAAACCGACAGTAGTTCAGCAGCTTCTTGCGCGATCTGCTATTTGTCTTCTAAAGTGGTACCCAACAGGATTGATAAAGCACAGGACAAGCGAAAGCATGATGCTTTTAAAATATTGCAGCAATGCAATAGACCACCTTGCCTTTTTTGGGGTTAAAAAAGCTAACGTACGCTTTGGAAAAACATGACGAAAGATCAGTGGGATTAGTGCACACGATACGGAAAACAAAATATCGCACCATCATAAAATGCCACCTTGCCTCGTTTTTGTCTACTTAAGTAAATCGTCGTCAAAGTTGAAAGAGAAGCCGACCTACATAGACGGTCAAGGATTAGAGATGCTGCTGCATACGAGAAAACTTTAAAAATCAGATGTATGGACTCACCTTGTGTTTTAACCTTAGGCCTTGAAGTGCTTTGAGATCAGATCCCAGACCATGTCAAGGTTATGACAGGAACACCACCGTCTTTAGATAGTGGGATCTCACCGGCATCGAAGGGAGTTATGATGGTTTTCCTATCTTCGTCAAGCAAGACCCACTAGAACATTGCTGCACATGTTCTATTTTTAGTTTTATTTGCTCTTATTCATCGTGTCACCTCGCATGTCGTAATTCATGCATCGGTTGCTAATTCTTTGCTATGCTTGAGATTTCGAGTCCTTGTTCTTGCTTCCTCGAGCACTTTCTAGCTACCAGACCATTAAAATTTTATTAGAACTTAAAATTCGGATAATCGTTAATCTGGATTAATTTTCATTTTCGGTCTTTCACTACATGAGTGTTTCGTTCCGACAGCATTAATTTTCTCCGTAATGAAGTGAACGACCCGTCGAGATGGGTTGCCTTCAAATAGTAAAAATGAACGACTTGGAGAAACATCTGACGCCAAATCCACAGCTTTCTTCAAAAATGCAGCTCTAGTTACTTTCATTTTTGCTAGGGCTTTTCTAGATGCTCATGCTTCCCTCGTCTTCCATCTATTTTCCGAAGCGTTTCAGCGTTCCTGAAATTTATCCTTATAACGAATAATCATTGAATAAATCGAGTGTCGGAAAAATTGACTTCGATTTGCCAACAATGGGATTATATGTAATGGAGATTTAATTTTCTGCAACAGTTTCTCTTCCGTACGAGTAATTATCACCTAAGCCGTCGAGATCGATCACTAGTAGGAACTTCTACACCATTTCAGATAAATTGGCATAAACTCCAGTATTTGGAACATAGACTAGAAGTGTAGAAAAGTCAGGAACCGATCCTGGCCTTTTCTATGAAAGGTGAAAGTCTGCACATTGACATTTGCAAACGAGTCTACTGCCCAAGAACTCGAAAGAAAGACGATGGTCGAACTAGCGGCTCTACATGACGATGGGTGGATCTAAATCACTGAGCCATCCCAGCTCCAATAGTGGAGAAGAAACCAGCAATTACATGTGAAAAAAGGAACCAATATATGAAATTATAACATGTTAAGTGCTCCTTTAACTCCAAATTTTGGTTTTCACAATTTACTGACTATTTCCTCCTCCTTCCTTTGTGTCTTTCACGCTAACTGATATTACTACCAAAAGAAAAAGTGCCGGCACCCAGCAACACAGTCGACTTGCTCTTTCGAAATGTCTTCATTGTTATGACAGGATTACGGCATGGATCTCCAGTCCTTCGCTCATGATTGTCCTCGCCGTAATGGAAAAATTAAGCATGCGGTGTTGTGTTGTTGTCATTTTACAAAGCGCCCTATAAATAACAATAGCCTTTTGGCGACCTCTTTTGTCGTTCTCTGCTCCCAAGAGCACTTACAGCCAGTTTTTTACCTTAACGGTGCCATCAACAATTAACCGTCGATGGGAATAATCTGAGGAGCACAAATTGACATCGAATCCAGTTAAGTTGTGCCAATAGTCGAAGTCACAATGTCTAGCTTTTTATTTACTGCCTTTTATTTTTCACGGCAGAGTATTATTTAAATTACAGCCACAATGATGCTGAGATATTTGCAAAACGTGGACCCTAGACAAAGCTGGCAACATTTGAGACCCGCAAATTGTAATCGCGGATTCGAATTTGGCCTGGGATCCAAGTCTTGCAAATATCTTACCATCACTGCGATTCTAATTCACCTAGTACCCGGCTGTGAAAAATGATAGGCGGTAATAAAACGCTAGACACTGTTATAACTCTATTACCATTTGTTCTTCACAGCTAACCATAATGCAGACGAGTTCATTCTCTTCTTCCCTTCTATTATGAGCTTCTTACATAACACAGTTGCATTTCGCTGCTTTGACTTGAACTCAATTCGTGTCTTTTATGGCTGGATAGTGACAGCTGTCAGCCTGTACTGGATTATTTATTCTATTTACTGAATTGGAATTGATTCCGGAAAGAGTGATGAATGATAGATATCGCTTAATGTGACATTTCCTAAATTGCTTCCATGAAAAGTGGTGCGGCATCGAATGACGTAGATCCTACAGGACATATGGATTACCTGATTGGGACTTTGACAGTGATTTACGAATGTCTGCCCTTCCCAGTCAAATGATATTTTCTCATAGTGCAATAGAAAATTAATAGAATTTTTTGAGCCGGGAAGGAGTACGGTGTTTCAGTATTCCAGTTTTCCCTTCTCAACCTCGCTTAAGACACATTTCCAGAAAGGATCTCCTGCGGTTTTTATCAACTACTTTGTTTAAGTTCATGTTGTTCAAAAAAGAAGAAGAACGTTAAAAGGATTTTGCACCGAGAACTAAGGACATTAATAAACTGCTGACGTTCAAATCATGAATTCGTATCTGTCTCCTTTTAAAAGAGTTGATTCCACTCAAGAGGGTGCGAAGAAATGTAGGGTGGGAATTTCGCCAGTAGAATTGAAGCTGTTCTCCTTAAAAAGATGGTTCTATGATGGAGTCTAAACAATTATGAAGACGATAAGATTTTTTGGAGTAATCTAATTTATGAAATGTACAGTTTTTAGGATGTGATCTAATTTAAATACAAGAATTCTAAGATACGAGCAATACTCAGCTGAACTTCAAACTCGCGATTACATTTTTGTGAGGTCACGTGCTATCCATCACACAAACCGAGGCCCTTGCTTTGCTCTTTCTCTCAGACAACTGGGCAATCACGGATTCTGAGCAAACTGGGGTTTCCGAGCTTTGCTCTTATCTCAGCATCCTTGTGGTTGTATCTCTTACTACACCATGCGATGAGCGTAGAATAACCACAGCTGAAAGTCAAAGCATAATTTAATTTAATATAACTTTGAGTCAATGGAGAGGGAAACTTTAGTGGTCTTACATGAAGTGTTGAAAACGAATACTGGAGCGCGATGGATCTGAGAGCTATATGAGAGCGAACAGTGCGAAGGTAATGGCTCGACGAACCATCGCCTTCGCGCTTTTTAGCTCATTTGATGACATGTGAAATTTCTTCAACACAAGGACTTCCATTGCCTTCCTTATGTTTATAGTTCTCATTCCATCTATGAGCGTGCGAATGTCCGAAAGATTGGTGGTACTAATTAGTCAGGCCACGCCTCCAGATTTCAACAATCCTCATGGGCGGTGCTAGAACCACATTCAAAAGCATTTACTGCTTGTCTGACGTCACACTTGGTCAACCTTCACGATCGTCAACGAACTTTCCGTTTCCTTTTCGTCTTAGAGATTTCCATTAGTTGATTGATTTCTAGGATGATCAGTGTGACCTCGTGTAACATACGAAAAAGCAGAAAACTTAAACTTTTCACAGAATATTCGAAATAGCGTCTATTTGCATTGATAAAAGCTTACGTCTTCACTGGCTTCGTTCTCTTGCACCTGTCATCCTCGGATGTGGTCGGATTTGGTCCTGTGCTGTGGCTCAACTCATCTTCTCTCTTCAATGGGAGTTTAACGGCTGGTAGAGTAATTTTTTCAAAATAATCCGTCTTCACATATACTGTGTGGATCGTAGCACTTCCTGCATTAGATTCGTTTTCTTCGCATCTAACGTCCACGAAAGTGTCTGAACTTTTCGCCTGTGGGTTTGACTGCTGCTTGATGAACTTCGTCTTCTTTATAAATGTCGTTTAATGCTGGTCTACTCGATTCTTCCTGGGTTCTTGAGATAACCGAGGTAGAACGTTACCATTTGAATTACAAGGAGTGAATTATTTCTAGGCAGGGCTGGTACCAATAATCTGGCCCCGAATGGCTAAGAGGCTTGATTGAGAGGCATTGCGCACTCGAACGAGAGTAGTGCTCGCGATGAAGGACATCACTAATTCTGTACTACCCATTCCATGGTCGAACGATTAACATGAGGAACTTCAAATTCGCATTCATAACCGATGCTTACAAGCGTAGATCTGCACCAGTGCACCAATCTCACTTTCTATCTCTGCGAAACATTTTTGACACGAAAGAAAGTAGAATTGGAAAATTCATAAAAAAGAAGGACCGATTTCACCGAAAGCGTAAAAAAATCACTGAAGTCTTCAAAAAATTCTTTAAATCCTTCGAACGAGAACTAATGGTTTCTGATAGTAGTAGGCAATGCACATGGGGTTACCTTTAAGTGAACAACGAAAACGTGTATTCTCCCTGACGGAACTCCAACAGTCTTTTTAACCGATCAAAACCAATAGCAGAAGAGAAGGTCAACGAAAAAGTGGCGACATTGTTGAAAAACAAATGGGTTGTTTGTTATAACCAGAAGTGCTCGACAAATCCGACGGTTCACCAAGTTTGACGGCATGTCCCAAACACTCGCCGGTGCTATTGTTAATTTGTCAATCCTTTTCACACCGTTAAATGTTCAATAAATCACGAACAACTTCTCTTCCCATAGTCAGCTCGGAATGTTTTCCTGATTTTATTAATATGATAACCTGAGCTAGACGTACATGAATTTTGCCACTGTGTATGGCGGCTTAATTGACCCAGATAGTCGATCTCTGGTCTAACAGAACTACTGATCAGTCAGCAAGCTCTGTTGGTCGGCAGTCCATCCACTGCGTAAGGGAAGAGCAGATGGTGCTCGCTTTTCAGCACTACTGCGTTCGATTTGGACGTGAATTCGTCAACGACCTATAAGAAGCTGTTCATCGTTTAACGCCTCTACATAGTTTCGTAATTTAATTTATTAATAAATCTCTAGCAGTATACAGTTTATGTCTTTCTAATACAAATCGTAAGACCATCTGTACTGCCAGCTTGCTTTTCAAAACGTCCTACATTGCCTTTTTGTCTCTTTTACTCTGCTCTCCTCAGCAGACCATTCATTTGCTTTTTTCCTCCTGTGCGTGTCTTTTTCTCTGTCGTCTCTTGTTGCGTCATGACAATTCCTTGTGTTTTTCTGCGTGCTTGTCAAAATTATCATATCTTAGTCAATCTCTACTGAATCTTATTTTAGTAGTCTCCCCGACTTCTGTGATGGAGATATCCATGAATCGCATGCGCATCGTGCACTTTTCAGAGTAAAACGCTTAAATGCAAGGAAATGAGCTATGCGTTATGTTATCATCAATTCAATTTCCACACGCACTCTATAAGCTTTATCATCAACACATGTGGAAGTCGGACCGCCTCACATGATTACTCGACTTATTCAAACCACCACCGCTAATTGCACAGTTCAAGTTCATTACTTCAGTAATGTTTGTAAATATAATTTCGCCATTCCAACCATTCATATCACTTCCTTCTCGAGCAGTTCCTCATATCTCCGTGTTTTCCATTCTCCCTTTGTTTTTATTTCGTCGTTACTAAGCTTTCCTGTGAAGAAGGAGGCTTTTCATTGAGGACAATTGATCGATGCCGAACCGGAACCACATTCGAAGTGATACAGTGTTATATTTTTACCAAAAAAGACAAATTGTCGTGGTTTATAGCATTGATACTACTAAACAATGTATTTATTTTCCATATCTTGCCTTTAGATGTTCATTGTGGTTCTTTCTGCACTTTTATGCATTTCAAGTGCCACAGCGTTCATTGGAAACTCGTTTCGTTCAAGCCTTACAGGTTGGTTTCGTATAATTGAAAGAAGTATTTTAAACAGCAATCTCTTGAGTGGTCTAAGCGTTAAGAAAAGAAGTAATGAGCATGCTGAAGCTCATGTTCTCGTGCTTGATAACAGCGAATGGAAGTTACAAAGGCTAAAAACCAAAAGTTGTAATTGTCGTCGGATTCAAGCATATAGCATGTAAATCTTCGAGAATTGCAGACTGGTACAAATAACTAGCCTTAATATATAACATGAAATATTGGAAAGTAAAAACGTCTCGATGACGAAGCATTTGGCTGCTTTAAACGGCTCGTTCATACTTCTTGCAGATTTAGAGACGATGGACAGTTCTAGTACGTATCCGATCGCTGAGCAGACGTCAAAACGAATTGTTCTCGAGCCTCCGTTGATAAAACGAGGTATGACTTTCCATTCGATACAGCTCACTATATTCAGGAAGTTTACTAATAAAGTACTAGGATCAAGTATTGTCAGGATGAAATAGACCATTTTGCCTTGTGAGTGAGTATCTTTCCAGGCTTTCTCAGAAAGTGTGCCCCAAGCCTTGTTACCTCTTAGAACGCAAAACCACGTATGGGAAGAAGTCCTAGATTGATTAACAGTAAATGTGAGCAGTAACAGTAACACTAACAAAATTAATGATAATAGTTGTACTTCGTCACAAAGAAGATTAAAATTAGTTGCTGCAGCTACCAGTTACTCAAGAAGACACATGAGTTCGACGTCCAGTCGGGTCAGTGAAGCCCATTGACTTTCTAAGATATTCCCATGAAAGCACCCTAGTCTGCAAATG
This sequence comes from Angiostrongylus cantonensis, assembly GCA_009735665.1. Classification (NCBI taxonomy): domain Eukaryota; kingdom Metazoa; phylum Nematoda; class Chromadorea; order Rhabditida; family Metastrongylidae; genus Angiostrongylus; species Angiostrongylus cantonensis. The sequence goes on from MQTX01000352.1 coordinate 106,464, forward strand.
TAGAAGCACTCACCACTCCATTCTCCGTGTCACATAATTCCTTATAGCAGCCAAATCCCCATTCTGTGCGAATTTATAAAGAGAACAAGAATATGGTAGTGCCATAAAATAATTACCACCATATTCTTCCTTTACTTCTAGACCTTAATTATAATCACTAAGATGTAACCTGATTTTTATCGATGTGTGTTGGGTATGCAGTAGCTACGTAGGAAGCGTGTGTAGCGCAGTGGTAAGAATTGCCGTGCAATATACACGTGGTCGTTCGTTTGATCCTGTGCCCAAAGCTAAGCAAGCCTTCTATCTTTCCGGGGTTGTGGTACCAGACTTGTCTGCTAGGAAAGCACCATTGACTGGATACATCAATAGACCACCCAAAGTTATTATATTGGCCAGATACGCATTCAATCCTTCTAACAACGCTCAATGAAGTCGAATACATGGTGCATCCGTCAGGATTTTACTAACACCGAAGGCTATATCCTAATTTTTATTTACTATGCAGGAATCGACCCACTGTCTATCCCGCAAGTGGTTCGAGAACCACCACTAAAGAGAGGAGGCGGCGACAAACGTGATTGGTACATCTACCCGTTTACCAGTTCAAAGCTCTCCGAACGAGTTCCGTTGAAGGAGCCGCCGCTGAAACGAGATGTCGACGGACTACTTGCTCCATCAGAACTGCTTAATCTCTTGCTTCTCGACTCGCTCGAGGGACATTATCCAATAGTGAGGCAAATCGCGGAACAACCACATGGTGAGCATTAGCATAGTAAATCACAAGGTTTTACACTGTTATGCAACTTTTATATGTTGTCGGACTGACGATTAAAAGTCAACTGAATGCCATGACCAAAAATATCTGTGGTAAAAGTAGTGGTCAAATATTCAAACACTAACATTATGAAAATATCCGGACAGATGTTCTGTCCTCAGAAAGCTAGAGAAAAGTTTGGGTGGTTCTCCCGATTCCGTCTAAGCATTTGTGCAATCGGATTTTTCATAGTTCTCCCATTAACGTTGATTGCTTTCAATGAGCGTCTTAAGAAATCTCGATTTCGACTTATCGCATACTAGAGTTGCCTATTTGGTTTATGTAGCTTAAGGAATGCGAACATCAGCGTAATTTTCGTTCAGAACATGTATGATGAAGTCTGACCACTACAAGTCTCTTAATATAGCGCTTGACATCCCCGTTAAACTAAGGACCGCTTTCTAATTTGAGTGATACACAGCAATCATATCATCAGATTTTTTGTAACCCAGTAATGATGACTGCTCTTCCACTGTGCCTGCAGTGTTCACTTTTTCAAGATGTACTTTAAAGAAATAATCGTAGTGTCGAAGAAATGGAAGAGGAACCAGGTCTCCTTTACATTCTTCATTGTTTCTTTTCTTCTATTCGTTTGTCACATCTGCTTGGTACAGCAGCTTAATCGTGTTAGGTTTTTGAACTGGAAGCATTTACCTGCAGCACTTAGTGAAATTTTTTTCTGTAGGGCATCGGAAGCAAATTCGTCTCTCGTAATCATCCGCTTGCCTGGCTTCTGCGAAAGTCCGATTTTTTACTGGCGGCGTCGAAATTGGAGGACAACATCGACCTTGTTGATTCTTGATTTGTAGCTACCACTAGCGATCCTTATTCCCACATTATCTATTCTAATGTTCGCGCGGCCCAAAGGGTAGGATTGAAAATTCTGGCAAAATTCTGTCGCATTTTCAAGCCTCTTTGTTTAGGTCGACGATGAGATTCTCATGGAGTGAGCAGCGTTACGGATGTGAACCTGTAGTGTATTTAATGATAGTTCATTATGTACTAAATAAGCAAGCTCTGACTAGCCAGGTCCTTCATAATAGCTTTAATCTTGGTAGATGCAATAATCTTCTATACGTGGGTGAAACACGGACATAACAGGATTTCCTACTCACGTGAGAAATCAGAGAGCAAGGTGGATATGAGCCACTATATTCGACCCTTGTAAAAATTCTGCCTCCTCGTGTGGCAGTTTATCACTTCTTTGTCAGTCCTGTGAAAAGTTAATAAGCCTGTGGACGACGGACCAACATGGGTTGAATGATAGCCGGTCTAGGTCTACTCAGCGAGCAACAAAATTCTGTCGATTTTCCATTGAAGAAGTAATGGGTATTTCGATACGTAGCGTATGCATGCCGAGTATGTGGGCTCGTGAAGGATTCGAAGATTCTACAGATATCCAGGTGTGATCCCTCGGAACCGGATGCTTTACGACCATTCATCGACTAAACGGTATGTCAATGTTCCGGAGTACTGCTAAGAGACAGATATCCGTCTTTACTGATATGATGTAGTAGGTGGTAAACTAAGTTACTGTCGAAAAATCAGAGTAGAAATCACATATGACGTTTTGCATGCCATTGCATCGTTTCTTGAGCTAATGGAACATCTTGATTTCCTGACTAGCGATGTTTTTGCGGGCATTACAGACGCTCTTCCTCTGTAGCTCTACTCAGGACCGGTGCTTTTCATTTTCCCTTTCCTAATCGTCTAACTGAGAGGTTTTGCAAGGTCAGGCGTAAATTTTAATTCTGTGGGGGTTCTGTCATCCAGTTCCATGCTAGAGTGATAGCTTTCAATTACGGGATGTGTAACCAATGTTGAAGACATGGGTAGAACAATTTTAATCTATATCGAATTGTTGATGACGACTTTTTGAGAAAGTTAATATTTCATTTCATTTTTTTCCCATAACCTTTCCTTTAGGGCGCGTGTGGCGCAGTGGTTGGAGGCGCCACTGCGGCGCGCACGTGAAAATGCGCCCATGGCTCACCAAGCCTTCCATCCCTCCGGGGTCGGCAAATTGGTACCAGACTTGTCTGGGAGGATAGCAGCACTGGCTCGATACATCGGCCGGCCACCGCGAGTCATTGTAAAGGCCAGATATGCATTCAATCACCTCCAACGATGCTTAATGAAGTCGAATGCATGGCGCATCCCTCAGGGATTGATCAACGCCGAGAGCTTTATCCTTTATTATCCTTTAACCTTTCCTTTTATCCTGTACAACTCTACAAGCTAACCGCGTCATAATATGAGATTGTGTTCGTGGTTTCCGCCTACCAACAAGATCTCCATCCCAACAACAGAGTCAACCAAGGAGAGAACGAGCTATCCACTTCAACTGAAAAGCCCTCCTAAGTAAATACAAGGCTACGTCACAGCAGAATCCGAACCATCACTGATAGTTACCGTCCACTCAATCGATGAAAGTAGATGTATCTTTTGCAATAACGTGCGGTTATACGACACTGCATTAGCCAGCGTTTAGGTTGCTAATTTGTTACACTACTGATTTCTGAAGTGCAAGCCTAGTGTATCATGAAAGAACTGTTGGCAGCGCAGAGGGTTGCATTAAGGACTGCTAAACAGCTAGTTAGACGGTACTGAACATCTCATTATTAATTGTGTGTAGACGGAGCTAATATGTATGAAGCGCTTATATGTTTTGCTTGTAGAGATCGCAAGTCACGAACGATTGCTCTCTGAAGACGCTCCATATCTTCAAGAACCAATGCGGAAACAAGAAATAGATCTGGATCGCAGTTTGAGCAATCCGTTCATGGCAAAGCAGTCGTTGTTCCACAACGGTGTCCAGCGGTTTTCATGGAAGAACGTGTGATGTTAGACGATTTCGGCTGTGTCTTTGTTCAGATCTTTTTTAAAGTTTTCTACAATCTCGCTTCTGGGCGAGTATGATGTGACGTGACCTGAGAAATGAGATACGAGACTTATAAATCTTGGGCGTTGTCATTAGCACATAAATTTCCATTGCTTAACAACCGTCATGTCGTCATTCTAGCACACAGCGCATTCGAGATGATTAGAACAGATTTGAAAGAAAAATTCAAACTGCTGAGAAATCATGTGGACGCATTATTTGAAGGGACTCCGATTCTACCCATCAGAATCGTGTGGGCTGTTAGAAAATGTTCAAAAGGTGCAAATTAATGGAGTTATTAGATTTAAAACGACAATAGATAAAGCGTATGGCGCAGTGGTAGGAGGCGCCCTGCAGCACATACGTGCGGTCGATCCCCGTGCACCAAACGATGGTTAATGAAGTCGAATGCATGGTGCATCCCTCAGAGATTGACCAACACCGGTAGCTTTATCCTTTATCCTTTTAACAGATTAAGCATTCATCATTGATCGATCGTTGAGGAAACCGCAATGCGTCCCATTTCATTAAATATTGATAAAGTGACAATGTATTACTTTTTAGAACTAGCTGAGAGACAGGCGAAACGTAGGACCCGGATGGTGTGGTGGTGAACGCGTTACTCCCTGGAAAGGACAATACCGCGTTCGTTCCCCACCATAGACACCTGCGGTCGAGAGTTATGCAAATATCTCAGCAATCTTATGGTTGTATTTCGCTTAATGCCCTGCCATAAAAATTATGAAAGGCAGAAAACAGAAAGTAAACATTATTACTTTTTATTCACTGCCTTTCATCTCTTCATGGCAAGGCATTGTGTGAATCACAATCGCAATGATGATAAGATGTCTGCAAAACATGGTCCCCAAGCCAGATTCGTACCCACGATTACGCTTTCGGGGAGTTCGGATGCTACTCACTTCATTACTGACGCTTTTGGTTTGCCTTTCTCTCAACCAGTTTTTTACCCTAACGGTGCCATCGTAGAAGCAACTGAATGCAACCCTGTCCTGATTGGTGATGGTGAACTATCGATGCACCAAGTCATCTCTCAGATAAAGCTTGTACTAATTCGCTGACCCCAGAGGTGGAAGGCTTGGCGAGTCCGGGCGCGGTGAGCAGGAGAGCCAGTCAGTGCGTATTGTAGGCACCTCTGATCACTGCTCTACACATATTCATGCCACAAATGTGATACAAGCATAACAAACACAGACGCACGTGACTCATGGGTCCGATTTGCAGTTGAACCTGCTAAACTTATTCAGACACCCAATCGATCCGTTTACCCAGATGAAAAGCTTGGAAACGCAGTTCGCAGTCCGTATAGTTCATTGCTGAGCTGGTGATATCGTTAGTGCGTTTTATTTTACTTAGGCTGCCAACATGGCGAACTCTCTAGTCCTCATGGAAGCTCCATGCTGAAAAAGCAAGTTTTTGAATCAAATAATTCCATTGCCTTATTGAGTAACTTTCAAACCACGTTCAGCCACAAGTTTTAATTAAAATTATTTAATGTTTCATTTCAATAAGCAGACATGAGGTTGATAATAATATTTATTACCGGCTAACGTTTCGACGTCTTCGTCTTCATCAGAGCCGATGATCCGAGTCGATGGTCCACGCTTGTTATTCGTCTCGATGTGGCGGCTTCGCCTTCGTGTCGAGTCAGGTCTTCTTCAGCGGTCCATCTCCTTACATATTGATTAAGCACATCGAAGTTCAAGGAAAGTCGGTTTCAAAACAATAGCTGACGTTTCGGCGGTTTCACCTTCTTCAGAGCCTGGAAGGGTCAAATTGAGATGTGATCTACTCAGCCAAACACTTTCATAACCCTGGCAAATGATAATTAACAAATAAATTTGTATTCGCATAAGAAACATCTTCATTTAAACACCTACCGTTTATTTCTTGTAAAGTTAGTTGGTGGATAGCAGCCGCACATAGTACTATATGGGCGAGGACTGTGACTGTGTCAGGTCATTGGATTAGCCCGAGGTATGGCGCGAGGTCACGCGTGATGACAAAACACTCCTCTTTGCGGTTCATTTTTGGATATTTGGAATTGACCCAAAACGCTTCAAGAGTTTTACGCGTTGATGTTTTCGATTCGTCCGTGAGGATAGTGACTCCTACTTCAAAATCGTCCCCGTTATGTTCGTGCATCCTATGCGCGCCTAGTGGAATGTTTGGTTTTAATTTAGACTTACCGACTAGGTGTTCTTTTATGCGGACGCAGAGTGGTCTACTCGTTTCGCCAACGTATTCGTCCCCGCACGCTTTACAAGAGATCAGGTAGACTGTACCCGAGGTCATGCAATCACCGTCTCCACCGTTAGGGCAAATTATGCAGTTTTTCGTTATACACAGACGGTCATATAGGCGGTTGTGAACTAGCTGGCGTCTTAGAGTGTCCGGTGGTATTTCTACCACTTTTACGGTATTCTCTAGACCGGCCCTTATTAAGCAACGTTTTATGGCTTCACTTATTTCGCTAGAAATAAAGAGCAAGAGGAACGGAACCTTGTTTTCGCTAGATTTATCGTTTTGGGTCGTGGTTTTTCCTCTATGCCTATGCCAGGAAGCTCCAGTTTCGTAACCATTTGAAACGGCTATTTAGCGAGCCAGTTTCGAGGATTCTTCCCTTTGCTCTCTACCTGTGCACACGTTGGCGGCGGTTTGAAACATATTTCTTATAAGCGCCCTTTTAGTGTGTGAGGGATGAGAGGAAAGGTAGTGAACCACTACATTCGTACTGCTTGACTTTCGATACCATTTTGTGATGTAGCCGTTTTCGGATAAGTTGACTTGAACGTTTAGGAATGGAAGCCTCATGGGTGAATTTTATGTACTCTGACTGCTTGTTCAATAACTGGAAACATTTGTCCATCTCCTCTTGTATGGAGCAGATGACAAAACAGTCATCTACATACCTGCAGTAGAGTAATTGCCCGAGGTCGATTACTGGTGCTTCCACTTTAGACATAAAGGTAACGGCAAGAGTTGGTGCCAGTCGGTGTCTCATTGCTAACCCTCTTATTCGCGCGTAATGTTTCCCGGACCATCTGAAGATTGAGCAGTTTAGGCACTCCTTTAAGAGTGTCATCAACTGTTGAATCGAGAAGCCATACATGTTTATTGCTCCTTCACGTTGCATAAGGAGCTCGCGAATGGCTTGCATAGCGCAGTCATTCGACACGTTTGTATAAAGGGCGGTGACGTCGAAGGAGTCCATCACGTATTCGTTGCTGAGTTGCACATTACGTAGACGATCCAGGACCATTTGGGTGTTCGTGAGATGGGCTGGTATGTGTTTAAGCAACTGGATGAGGATTAGATTTATAAACCAAGCAATTCTATCCGTAGGCCCGTCTACACAACTGATGATGGGTCTAACTTTAATGCGCGATAAAGCGATTCGTCTTGAAGGTGTTTGTCTGTTATATCGACATCGAACTGGCGAGGAATTACTACAAACTCTCCACCCCTATCACTAACTGGTAGTCTAATTGTTTTTGACTTTATTAGCTCTCGAACCTGTCGCATACCAAATTTTTGCGCAGCTGTGAGGATCGAACTAAAGTTTTTCTCGCAATCGTGGTTAAGACTTTGAGAGTTTCGCTCGAAAATATGCGAAATTTTATATCGACTTCGTCGTTTGAGTCTTGCTGTCTAAAGAATCGCCGAGGAAATGAAGGTGGTGATAGTGCCCCTACTTCTCGTTGTTCTTTTTTATTTCGTGTCTCAATTCCATCGTTGCTGCGGAGTCGATCTTGGAGCTCGTGCAGGCTGAACGCGATCCTACGCAAGGTTTCTTTAGAAATGGGTTGCGCTGGTGAGAAACTTGGACCCAATTCTAATAGCGAGCGCGAGTCATCGGGCAGAGTTATGCCTCCTAACACTGTGACCCTTGACCTTTCAGGCACGTCATCGACCACATTTTTAGTACTAGCGCTATCGTAAATGTTTTTGCTTTGCTTAATTAAAGCTGGTTTTTGCGAATAATCTAGTAAATTTTGAAACTTTCTGTTTAAGGTTACTTTGGCATTCGACCTAATAGAATCGCAAATCAAAATTGACCCACCCACTATTCTCCTCCAAAGGGAATCCTCCAAATACTGAACACAATAAGATTCCTTCGACTTGCACTTCTTCAATTGCACGTACATGGTGTCCTGCTTGCATCGAAGAGAGGTGCGTAGTAGTAGCATTTCGATGTCCAGTACTAGTTCGCTGTCCCTCGGTAGGCCGCATACGTCGTGTAGTCGTTTTCGTCCGATGAAGTTCGGCACGACTCGGTGTTTTAGGCAGCGACGGAAGAAGAATACCGTTTATCTAGCTAAGACAATTTTTTGTCTTAGTGACAGGACTTCTTTTACTAGTCGGAAATAGTTTGCTGGTACTTAGCGTAGTAATTTCCAAGACCGACTTTCTCTTAACCTCGCCATTGATTGATATTTCGTTAAACATAGACGGTCACATAGGCGGTTGCGAACTAGCTGGCGTCTTAGAGTGTCAGGCGGTATTTCTTTTTCTTTTATTTCTACAACGAAAAACTGTACAATTTGCTCTAACGGTAGAGACGGTGATTGCATGACCTCGGGTACAATGTACCTGATCTCGTGTAAAGCATGCGGGGACGAACAAGATGGCGAGACGGGTAGACCGCTTTGCGTCCGCATGAAAGAACACCTAGTCGGTAAATTTAGATTAAAACCGAACACTCCACTAGGCGCGCATAGGATGCAGGAACATAACGGAGAGGATTTCGAAGTAGGAGCCACAATCCTCACTCACGAATCGAAAACATCAACGCGTAAAACTCTTGAGGCGTTTTGGGTCAATTCCAAATATCCAAAAATGAACCGCAATGAGGAGTGTGTTGTCATCACGCGTGACCTGGCGCCATACCTCAGGCTAATCCAATGACCTGACACAGGCACTGTCCTTGCCCATTTAGCACTCTGTGCGGCTTCTATTCACCAACTAACTTAAATATTTACAGCAAAGAAACGGCTCTGAAGCAGACGAAGCCGCCCAAACGTCAGCTATGGTGTCCTAATAAATTCTATAATAACAACCTCGTGTCTGCTTATTGAAATAAAACATCGAATATCAATAAATTCCAAGGCTAACAGAAAGTCGGTCTTGGGAATTGAAATTGTTTAAATTAAATTAACCAACCACAAATTCAATCCGGTTAACTGTAAACAATATTGCGCAGGAGTAATAATTTGCTAAACCGACTTTCACTTAACCTCGCCATGAACGGTGAATGCATTTGCTTAGCCTGTTCCGCTTACACGAGGTAGCTATACAAGTTTTATTCGACTAACCTTTAGACCTCCACTTCTTTTTTAGAACCGACAGTAGTAGTCGATGGTCCCACAGTCGTTCATCTTCACGGTGTGGGTTTTCGTAGTCATTTCAGATCGAATCTTTTTGAATGCAGCACCACCAGAGCACGACTTAAGAAAATTCGATTCAATATGACTACGAAGACCCAAACCACAAAAACGAACAACATAGACCATGGACACGGATCACTGGCTCTGAAGAAGGAGACGACGTCGAATTTGTTAGCTGAATAAAAGTTTAATAACCTCGTGTAAGTTGAATAGTCTCAACACATATACTGCCGGAAATTTTCTCTCCATTTCAAAAGTGAAACACAAGTTTTGTTTGGAGTTCAAAAATAATTTAAACAACATCTACGAGAATCAAGATAAGGTCTATGACTGTTGCTTCCACGCATTGATTACCATTCGCATAGGCTTAGGTGTTGAGCAGTTTCGAAGTGTTAAGTGAATACTGAACACGTACAAAGTTCACCTGAGAGTTACGAAACAACCGAAACCGGTTTCTGAGCGTTCACATGTGGTTGTTCTTAAATAGAGACAATACCAAGCTGCATTGTAACCGAAGTAATAGAATAATTATTGCGTATTCCATTAATCGTTTACATGCTTAAAATGCGCTTGTTGGAAAACTATACGGAATAACTATTGGTATATTCAGTGGAAGAAAAAAGTCAAAAAATTAAATACTTAGCCTATAGATCTATTTCAAGTTTTTACGAGTTTTTAACAATTAAGTGAGATTAGGTGGAGAAGAAAACAAAGGTAAGAGGGCCACCTTTCCAAACAACCTCTATGAAAACAACGTCATGAGGCTTTTAGTGAAGTAGTTAGTTGTACTTTGAAATGAACACATTGTTTTTTGTAGATTTGTCTCAGAAAGCTTTCTTGAATTGACAGAAGAAAACGGCTGACTGTTGTATCGACCTCGGAACGGGGTACCAGAGTTGCTCCGGAATCTCAGAAAAGATCAGTCCTAACAATACGCAAATCGCAGCCAAACCAGTATACAAGTCCGAAGACTTTTGGCGTGGAGAGTACAAGACAGTAAACCCAATTGAAGAAGTGCTGGGATCTTCATAATATGTAAGGTTATAAAAAAGAATACATAAAAAGGACATAAGACCTGCCTTACTATGTATTTTATTGCCGCTGAACTAAGCGCTACCAAATAAATTTAAAATGAAGATAAATAAAATTAGAAATATTTCTCGAAGGCATCTACAATCCATAACGGCTGTTGTTGATTTTTTTTTGACAACTGCTGGTATTTTTTCGATAATAAAGCAGTGTTGGTATATTTACAGCCTTACAGAAAAGGCTTGAAGTTAACGAATGCAACGATGTTCGTTTACGTGGGACCGTGTACCATGGTGTACTAAGCAGGGCATTGTCAGTGCTCGTCGAACGACAATCAAACACTCAAACACCAACAACTTTAAGAAATTTATTACAGCCACTATGATAGTTTCTGAGTAAAACGACATAACATGACTTCACCCGCAGTTGAGTTGGAGAGCAATTTTCGGGTGACGCCTTCTTCACTTGAACGGTAAGCGGTGACTAAACAAGAACACCTTTTCATATTTTCAAGTAGGACCATCTAGGTGAAAAACATTAACTTAGAAAGTGGTGTTAGTGGAATTTTGGATTAACCTTAACGCTTAGGAAAGTCTTCTAAAAGAAAATGTTCCACGAAAAATGATGTGGATCGAATAGAATTAGATGCATTTTGTGAGCTCTACGTTTCTGGCTCGAAGCCACCGTTAAGCCCAGCCACATCTCCCTTAACGCTTAGGAAAGTCTTCTAGAAGAAAATGTTCCACGAAAATGATGTGGATCGAATAGAATTAGATGCATTTTGTGAACTCTACGTTTCTGGCTCGAAGCCACCGTTAAGCCCAGCCACATCTCTGTGAGGATTAACTATTAAAAAAATTCGTCTATGAAACATACGGGATCGGTCCGTATCTTGTACCGAATTTTTGATACGAAAGAAAACTGATTTACTTTCCTATTGAAACACTCCGTCAAGACCAAACTGCAACTTCAGGAATGAAAAACGACGTTAGGATATCTTAACGGCATTTACTATGGGAAGGAAACTTGGGTATAGGATTTACCACGAAACTAAGAGTCATTGTGCAGCACAGAGTTGTACTTGCGTAAACATTCTGTGAGGAATTCGAAAGCAAGCGAATTTCTCCCAAGTTTTAGCGCCATGAAATAGACCTCATGTAACCAATTCTTGGAATACGAGGGCCTTTACGGGCATTCTTTAAATGCGAATGGCGGAGAATGTAAAAAAGCAGGGATCTCGTCTCATTGCTTGTTTGTCGCTAACAAGTAGTTTCTTATTTCGTGCAAACAAAAGCATAATCGATTATCCAGTGTCATTTCCGTGTCATACGATATAGTGGACAAGCAATCTTCATGAGTATTCACCTCCAATATGACTTCATCTCTAAGCGAAGGGGTTTCAAACGACTTCTAAAAGTCCGTTATATTATTGCCTACATCAAGAACACCTGCCCATTCTTCACGTCGTTCTCATGATACCTATACGAGAGAATATGCAAAAATTAAGAGTATATAAACTTCACGTGAGTGCAGTACCCACGAAGAAATACATCTTAACCTAGTTCTTTCTCAGCACATCATTGCTCAATATTTTCGAAAATATCCATCCATAAGGGAGCGATTGCCGCAATGGTAGATGCCATACATTGAGAACAAGGGGCTGGTTCGGTGGGTTGGTTGGACTCGGTGCCGGTCCAGCCAAGTCGTATGTCCATCCGCCGTCGGGAAACTGGTGACTGACGGTCCCTGACTTGTCTAAGATACAGCCTTCAATCAAGGTGGTGACAGCCTAGCAAGGCTGCCACAGGCTTCGAAGAACAGCCGACTTGACTAGCATCCAACGACATTCATAAAGAAGGCGAAAATCATTGGAAGAGCAGTGAAACCCACATACGAAAAATTCGAAGACCTTCGTGCATGACGAATAGGAAAAAACTATTCGAATGCAAAAACTTTTGAATTCTACACAGTTAATATGAACGCTAGTCATTTAAAATAAAAGAAAATCGCTCTGGTAACGTTAAGCCCCGGACCAGCGGAGCAAATGCTGGCTGGCTTCGACAATGTTTATGGAAAGATTGGTCTTCTGCTAAATCACACAAACACCTTCATAAAAAACGAATTTGTTTTTGATACGCCATTTATACTCAAGGGAATGAATATTTGTCAATGTCTTAAAGCCTTCACTGGATTCGACTTAATGCAACAACGAACTCCCACATGGTGACAGCTACTAGCTGTGGACCAACGCGGTTCCGGGGAAGACGAAGACGCTGAAGCGCTAATCGAATTAAAACTTTTTATACCAATCTCATTTCATTTCAGACATGCAGAAAATTATCGCCGAATGCTCCAGCTGCGTCGTTCTAGGTCGGGAAATCAACGTGATGAAGGGCTTATCTCTACAGCTGAGCAGAGCAGTAAGAAGAGGTCAATTTGAGAAGCATCAAGGATATAGTGATATAGTGAGCAGAACAAGGAGAACCAGACTGCTCGCCGAACTTTTCGACTTAACGATTCCTCCTGTCTTAAAGGATGCATCAGAAACCTGGTCTCTACGTAGCAGGATGAAAGATCACTTAGAATTATGAAACGCACGGTCAATAGAATTATCCCAGGAGCATTCCGTATCACACAAGTGTAAGAACGGATCTGCTGCTCCGATCAACGTGAAAGATCAAAAACTAGAGATCTCTACCGTTGTGAATTCCAAAATGTCGAAAACCACGTGCGCCAGTCACGTTCATTGAACCGCCGGGAAGAATGCCTCGTTATCACGCGTGAAATTGGGCAGTATATAAGCCTATTATTTTGAGCGAAAGGACACATTACGATTCCATGTGAATTCTGTGCGGTTGGTCTCCACTAGACATACTCAGTGGAAGCCGACAATTAACTGCATTCTGCTTGAATGCCTTCCCTGAAGTCTGCCGTAACCGCTTTAAGTTCTGTATTAACAAAGTCGAATAAATGTCCGCTACCTTTCGTCAGCAACGCATTAATTCTTTTGCGAACAATTCGAACGAACCATAATGTCATTACTGCTCAGTTTTTGTGTGGCCCAAAAAACTGTAGCCGCCCTAAACAGCAAAATTTATCGTTGTTGAGTGGAGTGTTCCATTGTGGTGTAAGAGTCTAGTCAACAAAAGAAGCCAAACAGCTCCCTCAACGACTGCTGCACTTGCGGCCCGCAATCAGGGCGCTTAAAAATCGAAGGAATTTTCTGCATAGAGCACGAATTGCCCGGTCCAGGCGTTCTTTGTCAGCGCGGCGTCTTGAGAAGTAAAATCTTTAAGTTGGCCTTGAGGTGGCCACCGGTCTCGGGTTTAACGATGTTTTCTCCTCCATTTATGCTCAATAAGGTATAGAATGTTTAACGACCACTCGTTCAAAGTTCTTCCCAAATTGGAGCGAGAAATATTCGCAATCTTATACCCTATTATTCTTCTCCTAAATGATAAACTTGTTATGAGAACCAATCGATGGATTCTTCACACAATTTGTCTCATGCTGTACTATTATCAATAAAAATCTAACAAAAACTCAAAAAAATCAAGTGCAACCACCACTAATCTCAAGAAGGTTTTTCAAAGTAGACTAAGAAATCTTTACACATGCGAGCCGACAAAATGAAGCAGGACCCAGAGAACCATAAAAATTAGAGTTTCACAACTTATTGGCGGAATTCCGGATCGATCCCCTAGATTTCCTAGTATTTGTAAGCAGTGGCGATCAGGCGAATCCATTATTGTTAACTGCAGGATGGAGAACTGAACAAAGCTGCACTTACGACTTCGCACCATTCATATATCGTGGCATCCGCAGTTGGGCAAATATGAATTCTGGAACCTCTGTATTCTGTATCTGTATTTCAACGAAGATAATACAGCTTCCTGCATCGATTTTCTACTAATACAGAATTACCACAGCATAAAAGAAATTGGAACACACTGCCGCCCATTTGAGTGACATATGATTCATACGTGCATGTGATGGTCAATCTTAGTCACATCATTGGTGAAATTTCAATAATAACAAGGAGAACTCTCTTTCTGAACTGGTTCCACCTAATGCGAATTTTCTTAACGTATTCTGTAATAAATACAGTTAGTTGCCTATAACTAAATTGCCTTAACTGTTCCGTTTTATGTGGTAAAAACTGAAAAACCTATGCTGTCGGTGGAGATGGCGTCGATCACAAAGTTAATGCACTCGTGACGACGCAGCTCTGCAGCTCTTATGTCTTCGACTTCGACCAATGCTTTGATAGATTTCGTTTTCTCCAGAACTTGAATAGGTCCTACTATACAACAGCTTACTCGATCAAATCGTTCCCCAATGTGTAGGTTACCGCAGACATGAACATGAGTTCGCAGATTAGACGAAATGCATTGATTTCAACGCATGTTCTTTCTGGTTGTTAATTTCAAACCAGAAATTTCATTTAGTACATAATTTAATCTCAAAGTATAAAACATTCATCGCAGTAGATTATAACAACAACATGATGAATAGTGTTTGGCAACTGAGGAAATTTCATTGAGTAAGCTGTAGCTCATCTTGACCCTTCAGGATTCTCAAAAAAACGAAACCCGTCGAAACATTCACTGAACTCGGAATAATTCGTCTTAACGATATTGTGTCATTCTGTCAATAACGCGAAAAAGACCTAGTACACACAAAAGTAAACCAAAAAATATAGCACGATTCAATAAAGTAGGTCCTTAGAAACGATGTTGCAGATATCGCGGGATACTGGAACAAATGGGCGACTCAGCATCTATTCAGGAAAGAACGTCTCAATAGTGTCGGAAAATCGACGACAAGAAGGCAGTGAGTACAGTAAAAGTACATCCTGATAACTCGTGCTATAATATGAAGTTCATTAACAGCGAGAATAGCGCAACGCTCAACACTGAGATGTTGCTCTTGCCGTTCTGTTGATGAATTCGCCCATTGTCTTGTTTCAGCTGAGACAGTGGAGCCGAAGGAGCCGATCTGAAAGCGAACATAACAGTTAGGATCTAAGTTAAATGCCTACCTTATGATAATATACCTTATATAATACAATGGAAATCGTAGACTTAAAGAAATTGTTTTTAAAAAAACATGGAAATATTTGTCGACACGTTGTCTTCTATAGAAGTTGCTATTTGTCGTTTTCTCAAATAATAGCTTAATAACATACAATATTAGTCGATTTTAAAGAAGGGGAGCATCAGTGTTGGTTCCCCTAGAGTTGAAGCTTCGATCAAAGCTTTTACCTCATAATCGATCATAAACTATCACATTTCATGCCCAGAATCTCAATTCAGACGTGAAGAAAAAAAAACAAAACCACTAGGAAAAAGACACCCATTTACCTATGAAATTCAACCCATTGCGCTATGTAGGCCATATCGGCTATCAATTTCTGTTTCCGGTGTTCAGGGGAAATCCATCAGATGCAATTCTCTTTCAGTCTACTTTCACTTGTAGTCGTCCGAAAACTGATGAACTTCATTTCACAGAAAAATGGCTTTATGTTAAACCCGGGATTATCTTTTTTTTTTCTCAGAAACAAGGGCAAAATGTGACTTTTAGAATCTACACAAACAAAGAACTGATGCTGCTGAGATTCCATTCAACGGTCTCCACAAGCCTTGCCATTCTTTTTTCGAGTTCGTCTGGTGAACATTTGTTTTTAAATCTTGTTTCTCTGACACCTACAGCTCACACTTAGGCCTCTTCTTTCTAGAAGCATGCAGAAGAAGAAAGGCAACAATTTATCGATTTATTTTCACTATGAACAAAAAGGAAAACACCACTGGTCGACTTATTTTCGTCTCTTCAACGTTCAGAGACAAAGAACAAAACGACTACAGTAATTAGTTAACGAATGACAAGGTAGAACTCTATTTCGCTTTCAGATCCAGAAAAATGACGCAAGTGGGGATTACTATCCACCTCATGACATCGCGCTAGATCTAAGAAAGAAAGATAAACATAAGGATTAAAATCGTTAATTCTAAACTTTCAAACCTAAGGCCTAAACGTATTTCGATCTAGCTGATTGCGTTGTCATCCAGCAGATTGTCGACTAATTGTAGAATTTGCTGCCTTCGTAAGAATCCCCGCAATCATCAGAAAAATCCGACTCGCTAGACAGCACACTCCCTCTGGTCGACAACGACGGGTGACCGAGTCTGACGAAAACTTGACAGCGCTAAAGCACGGTTGACTTGACATTGTAGGGAAGACAGCGCTCCACCAAGATTCAAGATTTTAATGAGAGAAGCACAGACTCCGAGCTCATACGAATTTGGCCACCTCTATAGTTGAACAGTGCGAGAAATGCTTCGAAACCGACTTTCCTTGAACCTCGGTGTGCTTAATCAATACGTATTCTTTCTTTGATGAGCTTACACGAGGTTGATAATAATATTTATTATCGGCTAACGTTTCGACGTCTTCGTCTTCATCAGAGCCGATGATCCGAGTCGATGGTCCACGCTTTTCTTTCGTCTCGATGTGGCGGCTTCGCCTTTGTGTCGAGTCAGGTCTTCTTCAGCGGTCCATCTCCTCGAATGCGGCACACTCATTCAGTGATGCCCTTTTATACACGATGCTGATGGTGGATATAATGATAATGTCCATTGATAACTACTTGTTTTTCTTCCGGGCATATATCATCGCGCACATCGTGCAGAAGTCGGTGTTATTATCATCTAGCACAAAGCGTTGTGGACCATCGACTCGGATCATCGGCTCTGATGAAGACGAAGACGTCGAAACGTTAGCCGATAATAAATATTATTATCAACCTCGTGTAAGCTCATCAAAGAAAGAATACGTATTGAGTGCGAGAAATATTGGGAATAAAGACACACCAAAGCATGGAAGGTCTTCGACATTGTCTAAGCGGTTGACGGATTGTAATCACAGTTCGCCGCACTTGCGAGCTATTTCATCAAATTGTATGAGTTTCGATAAAGGCTACCTCCAATAGGCTAGATAATTCCTTCATTATCCTGATGATATGGATGTTTTCGTCATTCTTTAATTGGATTAGCCATAAAGCTAGTCGAGGATAGGAATGCAATTGGCAGGGTTTAGAAGATGGTGGTTACTAATCGGGAAAAGAGCTGGAATTCTGCACACTTCTAGTGAAACGCGCTCGCAGCAGCATTAATAACGGCTTGAGAACTTTAATGTCATTGTTGGAGAAGATTTGGAGAGCAGAGAGGTAACCAAATGTGGCTACTGCACCCTGCTGCATCAGCCAGTAGCAAACACAGAGAAGTGGCTAACATGCACCGCCTCGTTGTTTGGTCGAATGTTCCAAATTGACTACCGTTTCTATTTGACCATGTATAGTTACCAGAAACTAGTTTCCATTGTAGTCACTATTACGAAATTTTTTTAAGAGCAACAATATTGAAGAGGTTAGGCCTTCAATTGCTCGGCACAAGGACTAGATTCTTAGAGATTCTGTTCATACTTATCATCTACACCCTAACATTTTTACTTCTTGTTTCGTTGTGTCGTAGTCTTCATACGTTATAAAGGGGTTCAAATTAGTTCTTGGGACCGGTTTCTGCCGTTCGCGTTTTCTATCCTCACTTAGCTGTAGGATGCTAAGCGACGTGGTCATACGTAACACACTGGGATAGCCGTGCTAGAATGTTCTTCATCGAAGGAATTCTTCGACCTTTGTGGATCGGAAGGAGCTCTATCGCCTCGCAACAAGAATTCTTCCATAACGGTTGCTGTGATTAGTCAACCAAAAAGTAAAAGACGATATAACAAGTCGAGAAGAAACAATTACGTCGTTTATCATTGTGATTCATGAAGAGGTTAAAAATAATATAACCAATAACAAAATAACATTAATATACACAGATGGAAATTGCGCTGAAGTACATATTCCGGTTCTGACCTGGAAGGTCAATAAGGGCAAAAAAGACAAAGGATTATGTGCGTCGGCAAAACTCTTTTACACATGAGGGAAGTTTCGGCTAAGGCCTTTATTGCGATGTCAGGTGAATAACTAACCCATTCCGCTGCCTGCCAATTCCAAATTTTCAAGTTCTTGAGAAAAAGTGCAGCACATCGAAATGTCAACCATTGTGAAACTAATGCAAATTAACAATACTAACGAACACGAGCCCGGCAATAAAGAATGCAGAACCTTAGAAACCAATACGAATGAAAACAGAAACGCAGTGTTGGAGACTGTAGATAGATTACTATACCCATATTCAACTGCTCACTGCCCGATTGGCCGATTGCTCAGTTTTTGCACTCATATTCGTTAAAATTTGGCTTTCAAATCCACCTTAGACTCCAATTTGTTCATGATGTTTCCACTAGGTATGTGCAGGGCTCGATGTAAAACGGAGAAGATTTCGAAGTAAAAGTTAGCATGCTCACTTTGAAATCGAAAACTTCAGTACGCAAAACACTGAAGCATTCTGGATAACTTCCAAGAATCCGAAAGTGAACCGCAGTGAGGAATGCCTCGGTATCACGCGTAATCCCACATATTATCTCAAACTGCTAGTTCAACGTGAGGGGGAATCCATATAAACTCTGTCCAGTTGATCTCCACGGAGAATACTCAGCATAAGATTCATGGAAAGTTGTGAATGTGTGAAGAAGCTGTTTTGTTTCCAACACGTTTGAAATCTCGGCTTCGTAGTTTCTCTGTCAGGGTCATGGGGTGTTTGGCTGACTATATTGTCGTTTACATGACCTTTCTAAGCTCTGAAAAAGGCGAAATTCGCCGAGAATTTGGTTGCTGTTTAAAAATAGAATATAACAACAAATTGCAGTAAGATATGTGCTTATCAAGAAAATAACGAAAACGACGATTGTTTATATCAACAATGAGAACTGAATTTATGTAGTAAAAGAACATTGAGAAATGAACAAAACTCGAGACCTCAGTGGGGCCACTAAACCGCGATTTCCCTTCCCAGGAGCTCAGGTGCTATATACCACACTAACCGAGGCTACTGCTTTGCGTTCTCTCAATGATGTTTTTACTCTATTGGTGTTAACAGCATTCATCCGTCAACGTAAACGACGAGATGACTGATAGAAGTGCAAAGTAAGCATATTGATTAGTATGGTGGATAGCACGTGAGCCCTCTGTAGGGGTAAACGTTGCCTCAGAGCGAAACTGAGTTTCCGAATTTTGCCCATATTTCAACAACCATGGTTTTATCTGCTGAGGTTACGAAAGTGTTTGACCGTGCATATTGTACGTCAATTTGACTTTTCCGAGTTCTAAAGAAGAAGAAGTCCTACAGCTGCTATTGTGGATAAATAGTGTAATAACATCCTCGTTTCTGCATAGCAGAAAAAACAAAGAGAGTTCTATGCGTATGAGTTCTTTTTATCAATAACTGCTTATAACAGAGTGGTTGTGGCATATTTCTAGTGGTTAGTAGGCAAAGTAGAGCAATGAATTCCTCCAATAGGACCAAGGAAGCTAGGAAAGAACTCGCTGTTTTTTCTCAAGACCCAGCTAAGCACAGGCCTACGCCATGCTGAGTCCCGGTGATTATCTTTTCGTTCTGCGAAACTCAGTTTTCATGCACGACAGCAAGAGTTTGTTGGTGCCTGATCACGTTGTTCGATGATCAACAGAATTACAGGGGATTGAAATGCTACAAGTGTACTTTATTACACGCTGTCTACTTTGCGGACTTAACTCCTACTTTTTAGCCTCTTTTCTTGACTTTGCACTAATCTTTAGTAAAATTAGACCATTCGAAGAAAAACAAGAGAAATCTAACTCGATCCTTCTTTCTACGGCTTTCACTGATACGAGGACAGTTGAAAATAACCCGATCCCACTCACGGGGCTAGGATATTCCGTAGTTGGTTAAATGAGGTTACGTCTTTGTGGCAGATTCTAATGGTTTTCATTCCGAATTTAAAATTTGCTAGCAGCTGTCATTTGAAGGTTGCAAGATGAAGATTAAGAATGGCGATTATTCTTTGGACAACCCAGTAATTGCCGACGTGGCAGGGAAGTCAGTAATTCACTTCACTTTGACTACGCCTGAAATTGGTTGCTCTGGATTTCTGGAAACCATCGGATCTCACGGCTACATATACAATAACTAAGTAAAAGCTGAAAAAACCAGAAGAAAAAACAGCCAAGAGCTTAGGTAGGAATGAAAACCCCAGAAAAGTGCGCTTACAGTAAGATTTCGTGTTCATTCCCGATATCTTTCAACGGATCATCTCCATCTCTTATTGCTGTGTTTTCCGAAAGTCGTAAAAAAGGCATAATTCAGGCGGAAATGACTCCATTGCTTAAAGATTCAAACAACGTGTTTGTCGTAAATTGTTCTGTACATTTAGTCATTGAACACATTTCTTCTATCATCCACTTTTATCGCTGCACATATCCTTGCCCTGATCAGAAAAAGAAACTGATATTGATTTGCAATGAGAGCTAATCCTCGAAATAAATCGTATGTTCACCAACTTGTCAGGCCAATACGAGTAGTTGCAGAAGTCGTCCGAATTGCAGCCACAGATCTTAACCAATGCACCCGACTTCGAGGTCTTCTCCCTGCAGAAGCCGTCCTTCTGCAATTTGTTGTGACATGTGTAGTGGATGCCGAGGGTCGGATGATCCAACATAAGACACGCTAAAATGATTCCGCTTCAGTTAGTTTTTCCCTATTGCTATTATTAAAATAAAGAGATTTCTGAAGCTGAGCCACCTTATCACAGCTCAGGTTTCAGATTTACACATACAACTTTGCAGAAATATTAAATGAGGGATTCTATCAGTGCAAAAAATGTTTACCTGTAATAAATGCATAAATTTGACGTTTTTTTTGAAACTACTTGTTCTGGTAGTTTAGATGGATTTCATATAACACAGTGCAGAGATGCTATTGGGCGCACACGGTCATCGGTTCGATCCCACAACTCGACTAACGAAGCCTTCTGGTATGTAGGGTATTCAAATTGCTATGTTTGAAGGACAAAAAACACTTAGTGGGCCGACGCTCACAAGAAATTGTGTAAACAAAATATTCATTCAGTCATCGCTACGATTATAGATTCAAAAAAGCACAGCATCCGCAGGCGATTGATCAGTGACGAACACTTTATCGTTTTGTATTTTCACCAATCTAGATCTAACAGTGGTCATCTCACGAGCAACGCCATATTCCACTGCGCTAGATGTTGCCTTCCAAGATATTCCTCGTGTACCAAGAACAAAATGCTTAGCACTTCGGCTGTCAATCCATGACAATGTAAAATTAATTGAGTAAGTTGCTCAGCGAATCAACGGGCTACACTGCAAACGACGAATCAACTAGGCAGCGTGAATTCTCGCAAATTTAAGCATCTGTCAAATAATTTGGAAGGTCCTCAAAAAACAAGTATACAAGATTATAATTTTTTTATATCTCCTTATTTTATCATTTTTTTTATTATTATTATTACAAACATTCTTGATTCCATTCCTATGCATAATCTGATTCATGGGAGTATTTTTTGCTTTTTGTAAAGAAAAAGATCTTATTAAAGGGGCTAGGGCTATTTTCCAAAACCCTCTAACCTTTGGTCTAATTTAAAGATAATTTTATAACACTTTAGATAGCACTGTCTTTACCAGTATTAAAAATATGCCATTATTTTTCGAGAAGGATGTGATCGTCAGTGGCTATCAGACATTTGTTCTCAGCACAGCACCGTCAGTGTAATTTTAGTGAATTCCCAACCCGCACGCTGTTGTTCCTCCTAGTTTCGAACGTGAGGCCTTTTCAAAACCCTCTTTGTACTTCTACTTGCCAATTTGGGATCTTCCGAGACCCCAAACTTTTCCTTTAGTATTATTTCGGCATACGTTCTATCCAATCTCCGTGTTTGTGATGCCTGCGAAACAGCAAATCATTTCATTCGAGTTCATCTCTCTTTTGTTCAGCCTCTCTTCAACTGCATATTAAGTTACTGCTACCACAAAAACTTCTTAAAAAGCTTCAACAGCCGCGCGTTTCACATGAGTAAAATTCGACCCATAGGATGCCAAGCAAAGTCCAACAGACTGCGTTTAATTTCATCAAAGTTACTTTTTTGTAGTGTTCACTTTTTTCTGTGCATTTGTCGATTGAAGAAGTTGTGAAAGAAAGTAAAAATGTCTTTCTCGAATTTACAGTACCTCACGAACAATACTTCCATATACAATCGCCAATTAGGGAGTACACTATGGAAAAGATAATGAATGATCTTGCTGCTGGTAAACCAACACTGCGAACGGACTATTCATTTTTCTCCTCCTTTTTACGCTTTCTTTTTAACCATCGATTTTGGGCACTTTATATTTTTTCCAGTTCTCTGAATTCCTGTAGGATTCCTGTTCCACATGACAGAAAGAAATGAATAGGAATACAGTTTGAGATGAAAATCGGCGTTTTTTCTCTTCTTTTTGAACGACCGCCTCCCCACACACATCCTCTAAGTCAGCCACAGCATTAGAACCTTGATTTATCGCCACTCTGATTGCATAAGATTGGTGGAGTTATGGGTTTTCTGCAAATGCATTCTATAAAAGTGTTTCCACAGAGCATGGAGTTAGAAGTAGGGTAGTGGTAGCGTGTACTGTACCTGGAAAGATTCAAGGTAATTGATGTACGAGCAATGAAGACTAAACCAGGACGGGCAATGTGGACAAGCAGAGAGATTTCCTGATGGATTCACCTCGATTAACCACCTCAGCACCCTCACGTGGCCTACAGGGTAAATTACCCAGCATAGCATGCTTATTTTCGTCGATGATGTTCTACGCAGCAGAGCCGGAAGTGGTTATTAGGGCAGTGGATTACAACAGCGTCCCAGCCGAGTCTATCATTATTCTGGATGAACTTCATCACAGCTTCGGAAAGACTTCGTTCAAAACAAAGTTGTCCACCATGTTGACCAAAGCAGTTTAGTTGAACGGAATGAACCTAACTAAACAACACCGCTACAATTGAAATAATCAATAAATGTGCACCCGCTACCCACTGAGCCCAAAAGCTGAACTGTAGAAAGTGGCATGACGAGGAGGACACGTCATGGCATTCTGAATTAGAATGACCGAAACAAAACACTTCGGTACGGCTACCAAATCATGGTTATGACCGGTTGTATTGCACCAGATGTCAGACGAATAATAGGGTGTCCATTGGTGTTTACTGTTAAGTTTCTAACAAATAGCCCAAAACACAATATGATTATTAGATAATGAAAAACATGTTCTTATGAGGAAACTCCCATAGATGTAAGTAATCCACAACATACTTTACCAGTGTTTTATGCGGAAACAGTAGTTATATGACTTGGAAAAGGCTAGTCATTTGAGTAATTGTGAATAGAAGTAGTGTAAGAATAAAAAGAAGAAAAGATAGAGCTTCAGGATGAATACCTAGAGGACGCCCCAAGCATTACGGCTCATTCGTAGCATCGTAGTGGTGAGAGAACTGGTATTTGTCCTGCTCAACACCTTGCACTGGCCGGTAAGCCTCAGGCGTGGAATCGATCCAATGACCACTTGTTTATTGCAGAGCATCTCTAACTACTACGCTACGCCCTCCAATATGAAGACAAGCGCAGTAGAAAAAAGAAGAAAATACCCATTTACTTCTCATTTGTCGCATTTTTTTGAATGAAAACAGAGAGCTGAGAGCACAGATTAGGACAACTAAGCTTGTACTTACCCTATACATTGCACTTAGCTTCTACAAAGAAATGGTTTTCAACCGTGTCTCATAATAAGCTTTCCTTCCATTTATGAATACGAAAATTGGTGCACTTTACTGTAGTTCCTAAGAAGATCGACAGACCATCGTATAAGTCGTTAGAGTCGAAGATATCGGCACGGTCTGCATGAATAACCCACCAATCCATCCATATACCATCGATCCTTTTAGAAAAAAATTGCAAAAACCAACCACATTCTCTCGACAATATAAATAATAATTTAGCACGATTGAGGATCGAGTTCTATTGGCAGTTTGCTAGATCGATGCCATTTGTAGTTGAATGATTTGATTTCACCCACGTGTTTCCAGTCATTCCATTAGGTCTCAAAATGATATCGCCCTTGCTGAAACGATCTTTGTGACTCCGAACAGGAATGGTTTCCATTCAAAGCGATATGGATGATATTGCTAAGCATCATTAACTGATCGCACTGTTATGCCATAAATCCTTCAGCCTTGCTCGTTGAGCCGAAATCGTCGAGAAGTCATTGAAAAGGGACGGCCCTCCCTAATGGCCCGCACTTATTCAGCACCCAGCTCGACGCCGCCAACAGCCCACACACCGTCGGTGGGGATGTGGGGATTAGGCGTAAGCCTGGGAACCACGAATGCGGCACGATTCACATCCTCTTACTCGATTCCGACCCACCCAAGAACAATAGAAGCATAGAAGTCGAGAAGCTGACTCAAAAGAGAGACTCAAGGCATTCGTGACGTTTCCAAAATCGGAAAAGGAACAGTAGCATCCGACAAATTGTGTTTCATCTCTGCTTCAAAGAGAATAATCACAGTAAATCATCCAATTTCTGTTTTTCAACACATTGTTTTATTGATTCCAAACACAGATTTTTCACTTTGATTGATTGATTTGAAAGGTAATTTTGTTGCCGCTATTCCTACTCCAAGAAATACTAGGCAGAAAATCGAGTTCGTTAAACTGGTAAGCAAAAAACCACCTTTACAACATTTCACTCATTTTAACTTAAAAATGAAACCCTATGAGTAATCACAACAAAATGCGTTCAACTTTGATGAACCCTTGAAGGTTACGCAACGTAATAGATTCTATTAAGCATCGTAGAAAAGAGTGAATGCATCGAAAACAATTATTTGCAGAGCGAACGACATGTCCTAGTACAAGTTTGCCAACCCTCGACGGATGAAAGCCTTGGCTTACCCGGGCATGGAATAGAGCCAAGAATCATTTTAAGCTCCTCCGAGCGACTGTGCTACCCATGTCAGACACCTGTGTATTATAATATGTTATAATTTTGCAATCGAACAACAAACTTTCGACTGCAGCCGAAATAGTGTCGTTTTTAGCTTCAAAATCGTACCAGTATCTTGTCTGGATGTACAAATCCGGATCAATTCGGATAGTGCAGTTATAGAATGACAATTTGTCGCTGTACGCGGATGAAGGGTTATGAAGGTCAGTAAAGGTCAGAACTACATAAACAAACGCCATGTGCAAGTAAACTCGCCGTCATCAACTAACAAACAGACTCCCAAAGGTCAGACTAAAGTAGGTGTTAGATCTCATCCATCCTATTGTCACTGTCTTTAAAGTGTGTACGGAAAAGGCGTAGAGGATTACTGACGGAACAACTTTTTTCCCTAAATGTAATACCGCGTTGTTGTTCGTATTTGGTCAGTATTCAAATATCAAAACAAAGTCAGACCTCCCATAACGTTTAAAATCGTAATGAACTTTGACAGAAAAAAACCGGATGCTACGGTTTCCACGCGCCATTGTTGGATCGAATTCCACCATTGACTTCCGATAGCACCAATTCACCTCATAGACTCGCCGGAACTCCCAAATGCACTTCCGTAAATGGATGGAATGGTGAAAGCCCGCGCGTTCACGTATGAACTGCTTCCAGAACCGATGTTACCCTTTTGTTATGTGTCAAAGTCCAGCCACATCCAATCGTGTCACAGTCACGAACCACTAATAACAGTTCTGGCCCAATGTAATTAACAGCAAACAATTTATTGTGAGCAGACGGAACGCTGGAAAAGTTGAAGTACTCGAACGTGCTGGTAGACCGAAGCTTATCGGTCATTTAAACAAGAAGTATCAAACTTCACTAACAGAAGTCTTTTCAGGTTGTAAATTTTGAGTGAATTTTTACCCGGCTACTGCCCTTCTCATTAGGGTTTGCAGCAAAGCGCTTTGAAACAAAAGCTCTCAAGCGGAAAATATGGAGCGATCATATTTATTACGCAGAACAATCGCCACGCCAAGTCGGACTCAGTCGGACTGATGAAGAATGCCCGGTTTGAAATAGCGACCAAACGAATTATCTATAAAATCGGAAGATGACGAGTATTGAGAACGAGAACGAGAAAAGAAGAATGATGATGCGACTGCTGTCCGGGATTGGTAATTTTTTTCCTATTAGTCTTAAAAGCTCTTCATCTCTCTGAAATGCCGAGAAGAAGTTCCGAATTCTAGCACTTAGAGTCTGCTAATATGCGGACAACGCATTTATTTAACCGAACACGTTTCTTACCGGTGTGGATCCGGTGATTTTTTCCTTCATTTTTGGACGCCTCTTTTCTTCCTCTTTTAAACTTGTCATTTTGCTTCCTCCAATTTCCGTATAGACTTACATGTCTGGATTTATTATTATTGCACATGGCTTATTTCTGTGCTCAAAGGCAAAAATTGCAGTCAACCAATATTATGGGAAACAAGTATGCTTCCGTTGAAAATTTTAACGATCATTTTGCGAAAGAGTGCAGCAGAGATCTTGTTTCATCTAGTCGCTTAGCTAACTCAATGACAAACAGAATTTTCAGAGTAAAGGGAAAAGGTGAACGATTGACATCATTTATACTTTTCGGATTTCATAATGAACAAGTCGCTCGGAAGTTCACCTAAACGGTCGTCATTTGTCACGCAATAGTAGCGTTCTCCGCTGTGAAGACGCCTTTAACAAAACAAAAACACTTCGTATTACTCGAGAATGCGCTTGGAAATAGTGCGTAAACCAGTTTGAAAACTAGTTCGGAGAACTGAGTGCGGTACACGGGCGCCATATTTGGACGTCGATGAGTAGTGGCAGAGTCAACGCACAAACAGTCACGTCTCTCTAAGAACTCTGTGGCTAAGTCTGCAAAAGCATAAGTAGTTAGGCGGAACGAATCTATACAGAGAATCCGCTGGAGACATGAGATTAGACGAAAAACGAGACGCTAATGAGGTGATGAAACAACGCATGTTGCTGGCAGCTGTTTCCCATATGTCTGTAAGAAACGCCTTCGTGTTTCAATCAAGCCAGTAATGAGAACGGAAGCGAAGGAATCACTCCTGTGGACATTTGTTTTCATACAAACATTTTCATTGAGATTTGTGGAGACCTTCTTGATTACGGTAACGGAACCGGTTGTCTTTCTCAGAAAATGTAATGTAGTGTAATCAAGTACAATGTGAAGCTGTTCTTTTCTACTCGCTTTGGTGAGAAACTATGAGGCTTATCGGAATCTTACGAGAACAACCAACGATGTGAGAAGAAATGAATCATTATGTTAAACTCGAGCTCGTCACCCTCCTGAGAGTGTTGGCTAATTTTTCAGTAAATTCTTAACAGGATGTAAAAGTATTTCCAGTGGTTATTATCCAAAAGCTGCTATTTCGCTTGTTTCTACCTACACATTTTGGTTGTAGTCGTTCTAATGTGGTCACTGAAGTGACGACAGAAATAGGAGATGATCTGCAGAACAGAACAGAAGGAAAACTTACAACCCGCTTCGATTTCACACACACCGTCCACACAGGAGACGCTCTCCGACTCCTTGGTGCATTTGCAGCGAATCGCCTCAGCTACCGTCGAACAGAGAACGAAAACGCACACGATGAATTCCCGAATGTCCATCTCACATCAAAACTACAAACGTCAAAATCACTGAATGAACGTCAACACTTTTTACATAGTAGCCGGACGGATCCGAACACGAAACGCTAACCAAGTTGGCGACACCTGGTCGGTTAGAACAAGCTATCACCGCGCTTTATCATTAATCAAGAGAATCATGAAAATAAAATGGCCAAAATTTTTGATCCGCGTGAGATTAGACATTAGACATTAGCAGAGCACGGTTTGGCAAAGAAATCACTTAAATGTTTCTATCAACTTATCAACGTCCTTTCTTTACTTTTCCAAGAGACTGTTTTCAGCTTCAACAAAAACATCTTCGGCATCTAAATTTTACCCAATTTTCAAATCTCCTTCTTGCATAAAACCAATCCACAAACTGAAAATGCGCTTACGTTAGAATGACAGTTTCATTTTGGTGCCAAAATTGCATCGGGAAACTCGACCTCTACATAGATAACAGATTTAGAAGGAAACCATGGATTGAGCGAGCATTTAAAAATTGCCATATTGATGATTGTCTTTGAGATTCCTTGCAAATCGCGATGGAATGACAAGAAGCACTAGTCACGCTTTCTACTTCTGTGTTGTAAATGTTAGCATATAAAATAATCGCCAAGAATCGCTTCGAATAAAGAGATGATGACTCACGATTTGGCTATAAGTTCATGGGTTCATGATTTTATCTAAGCAGAATCAGTGTAGAATCAAGTGATTACAATATTGTAATGATTAAAACTAAGCGAAAAGAAAGCCAAGGATCCGAGAATATTCAGATTATCTCGATCGTCAATGATACTTCAATAAAATACTGACGAATGAGAAATGAAGTTCCTCTTGCGGTTTAGCCGACGTTTCGGAATACTCGGAAAAGTGGAGCGTTAGCATTCCGAGTATTCCAGTGCGCTCTGGGCGATGCGGTAGAGGGGGGAGTGACGTGGTGGAGGTTGACCCTGTTGAGGCCCGCCCACACAGGCTTGTCGTCTTCATCTCAACGCATGTGAACAGAATGGGTGACTCCTGGCCGACGAGGATGAGGTCTCGGAGAGAACACGTTGAGAGGCTTTGGCTAACGAATCACTGAGATATTCAACTCGCTCACATTACATACTATAATTGTAAAAAAATATAATGCACTTTTTTACACGTCCCAACATCATGTGTTGTGCATATCGCAGCATTTGCTGCGTTTGATACCATTCGTTTAGTCTCAGCCATCATCTACAAAAATCTTCCGATTCGCTTTTTACTTCAGCTGCTACTTTAAGATCTTTGTTTCTCTTCGGGAATGTGCTTGAATCCTAGACCCTCCTTTGAATCGACCCCTTCAAGAATGAGGACAAAAGGTAAAGTGGTCAGAGTTCACCAAGCGCTCAAGGATGCGTCAAAGATGTATTCAGCTTCAATAAGCATCGTAGAGGTGACTAAACTCATATTTGGCTCATCCAATGAATTGAAGAGCTCCACATCCATTGATATATCAAATCGGCTTTTTCACACTTCCAAACCCGTCTGGTTTCATCTTGCAGACACTGCAAGGATCGAATGCATCGCCCTGCCAATGTAGCGAAATTGAACTCAACAACTATGTGTATATTACAAAGCATTTCCAACCACTGCCCTATACATACGAGCTTTCACTTTCTCTTCTTACTTCTGTCAATTTTTTTTTAGTTGTTTATTGCAACCTTATCATTTCGGAGGTGAATGCAGTTTAAGGTGAGAAACAGACCTTCAATTTCAAGCTCGGTTAGAAGTATAAAAATGCTGTAGACATGCCTGAGGTTCAGTCGGCAGTTTATAAACCTGTATCTGACTCACAAATGTCAACACCCGGTTGTGTTATGACCTAAGAAAACCATAGCACTACTATTTCGGCACTCTGTGAAAAAACACTTATCGATTCTCCAATACGGTCCATGTGATTCGTGGCGGCTGACCATGCCCAAGTGAGCGAGTACTTCTCCCAGTTCATTAATCGAAAATGCTGTCCTAGTTCACTTACACGTGTTTGTTTGTCACTCAGGTAAACAAGCAATCTATCAAAACACCGTGCATCCCGGCAATGGGAAAAAATTCAACATCAATGTATGCACACATCCATACCCAAGGTACGACGTGATGTCTCTATCATTTCCAACAACTATCTTGTTCCAAATTATTCTATATTGGCATGCAAACAAAACGAGTTTCCACACTTTTCCTTGTTTTGCTTGTTTTTCTAGGAGTTACTACTTTCATCCAATCAACCACGTAGTCACTATTAACATCTCAGCGCAATTTCCTTCCAACCAAAATGATCCACTTCGAATAGTCGAATATTCGTAGCATCGAATCATCATCCAAATTGTGTGGATCCGTGATGGGACGTGGATGGTGATCTTTAGCAGTAGTACCATCGACTCCACAGGTTATCACCACTGTGAACCACTCCGTGATGAAGCAGATTGCCGCTTCAGCAAAGGGGATCGGGTGATTACAACTCAGTGGCGAATGTTGGACAAGATTTTACAACATTCACACAAATTCTGAACACTTCGCACTAGAGGTTGTTCAACTCAACACGAAATGTCCAATTCTTCGCTGTGCAAGCATCAGCCCTTTTCGGTAATGTAATCATCCACGCTTGAATTACTTGTTAGTTTTTTGCCTCAGATTTCTTTAACACCATGTATTTTCTCATAAAACCTCATTACAGCATTATTCACAATAGAAACGGAAAATTAGAAGTAAGAGACTTGCATGGTACATCTATCCCAAGTTTCAATGTCTAACAAGCACTCAGAGTTGGTTGAATACGCCAAACGCCTTGCAAAAGAAAATCGTTGTAATAGTACTCAGGATCGACTTTCTATTAACTTCGGCATTGAATTATGAATTCGTCGTTTTCTCTCTCAGCAATCGCGAGGTTGTTAAGCAACGTACGTTTACTTCTATGCGATAGTACACATACAACACAATCGTAGCTGACGTTTCGGCAGAATCGCCTTCTTCAGAGGCTGAAAGGGCTGAATACATCACGTTTACCCGGAAAAAACCGTAGGAGAACTGGCTTCCATTTCTCAACGTTCAAGTGAACTTATCAGGTAGCGGTTAAATGACAAAATGGTACCGAAAACCAAGTAACAAAAACATCCTCGTCCATTTCCTTCCTTCTCATCCTTCACAAACAAAGAGGGCGATTGTGAGAAACATGTTTCGAACAGCCTCCTCCGTGTGTACGAAGAAGGAATCGCGCGACTTGGCTCGCCAAATAGCCTTCTCCAATGGCTACGAAGTGGTAACCCGACGAGATGTATTTAAAAGGAGAGCGATGCCCAAAGACCAAACACTTGGACACAAGAAAATCCTGTTTATGCTGCCCTTCATTAGCGATGAAGTAAGCATAGCTATAAAACGGTGCTTGAGAAGGAGTCGGTTGCGATAGTAGAAATACCACCCGGTACTCTTCGTCGTCAATTAGTTCGCAACCGCTTGTGTGACCGTTTATGTGAAACAGAAAACTGATTAACTTGCCCTTTTGGCAGGGACGGTGATTGCATGAGTTCAGGCACGATATACCTGATCTCTTGCAGTGATTGCGGAAACGAATATATTGGCGAAACGGGCAGACCTTTATGTATCCGCATAAAAGAACACCTCGATGGCAAACGAAAAACAAGACAAGGTCCGCCACTAGGGATGCATAGGGTACAAAAGCATAGCGGGCGGAGGCCATTTTGATACAAAAGTCACTATCTTCGCGTAGGATGCCAAAACACCAGCACGCCAACTTCTTGAGAATTTTTGGACACATGCCAAAAACCCTAAAATGAACGGGAAGGAGGAATACCCCGAGATCACATGCTATCTCGCCCCCCTACCTTCGTATCGATCATTGCTATGCGGAGGTGCGACCGCCAGTCGTCAACCATATGCGATTCTGAGAGGCTGTTCTTCCTCGGTGAAAGACATGTGAAAAAAGCGGCTCTTAGGAAGGCGATTCTGCCGAAACGTTAGCTGCGATTGTGTTGTATGTGTGTTATTGCATGGAAGTAAACGTGTGCTATTTAACAACTTCGCTATTGCTGTGAGAGAAAACGATGAAAATCGTTGTGTCCAATATTTCGTCGCACACATCATGCATTGGATTCAATGCTTGCGCTCTGCTGCATTTCCGAAGAAAAACAAACAAACATCAACTGTTCCCCACATTTACAAAGTCTCGGGGGTACAAAAACCGTAAGATGTGCTGTCGAACGAAAAGACTAGTCCAAAAAGAAGTTTTCTGCAATTTGCACAATGCAAAAATTATCGTTAAAAAAACTTCTTCTAAAATAACTTGACCAGATGGACAGCTTTCAATCTGCGTTGAAATGCATGCATTGGAAAGGACGCACAAGGTCGCGCATGTGAAAATCATCACTCAGAAAACTCAGCAAGCTTCATTTTGCGAATATAATCTGACTAAGCCCTGACTAAGCCAAAATGGATACTGTAAAATACAGTATTTGCTAAAACAACTGGCAATCTACTACAAAGCGATCTGAGAGCAAGGTCAGAAGCGAGGTATGGAGAGGAAATACAAATAAGGAATTTCATTGACCAGAAAAAAAAACTATGTTGGATGTTACATATTTCAAGACCGGATGTTTCGTAAGGGACCCCAAGTAACCATGTGAAAATCATTTGGCAATGAGTTTCAACTCATCGGAATTACGGAATTCAGAATTTCCCACATCTCTCCATGCACTCATGAATGATTAGCCTCCATAATTGATCAATCTACTCTCTGGCACACGTTGAATTCGGTAGGAAAATTCGGAAAGCACTTGAGAACTCTGAAGAATCTGAAACAGAGCAAGTAGCTTCACCGTTATAGGCAAAAAACGTAGATTCTCTGGATCAGCTATATTCGACGAATTTTCTTCGATTAAAGAAGTAAATATGCCGAATGTCATCAGTGTAATGCAGACAAACGAATCATTCATGTTGTTTCTTTATTTTACATGATCCATCTTCATATCTTCTAGGCGAACCCCAGATCTTCTTGTACTCTGTTCATTTCCGCGCATCCATTATCACTTGGAGGTCTTCAGACTCTTCGCATGTAGGTTCGCCTGCTACATGAGGAATATCGACTTCCTTACAAATGTTGATGAATACTGGTCAGACCGATTCACTCCGGACATCCGAGGTAGCCGGGCTAGTGTGTTTCCACTTGGATTCTGGAGATTGAACTGTTCGCAGACAAGTTTAGTACCATTTTCACGAGCTCAGAGGGATTAGAGGCTTCGTGCGTCCGGGGCTGGTCAATAGTTCATTACTACAACAATAAAGTAAAATGTGTGAAAAGAAAGATTGAAGACCGATCAATGAATAAAGAAGAGCTATGCAATATAGAATAGTAAGGAATGACTAGTTGTGAGTTCGAAGCTGCTCCCTGATTTGACTCATACCAGAAGCATAGCTCTCCTTTAGCTGCTCACTAGAAGACAACAATATGCGGCAGAACAACATGGCGCCTGGAAGGTCCTGAAACAAAGAATCCATGCCGTAGTTTTCTGTATAAGACTAGAGGAGAAGCAGCCTACTTCGGTACGAATTAAATATGCATGGAATGAAGCGAATTCAAAACCTACCTTTTCTTTTTCGATTGGATTCTGCCGTTATTTGATTTCACATCATTTTTATTTATTTAAGAATTTACAACAATGGTCTTCACTGAATGATTCGTAAGGAGAGAACTTAATATCTTAAGTGCTTCGTTTACTAATTGCCCAGTGGTGTTCCATACAGAAATATAGTACGAAGATATCTCAATTTGATATCAGGCTACAGAAAGAGGAGCAAACCATTTAATTTAAGATAATGTGTTAGTAATAGGACACGGATATTGAAACAATTAAGGCTGTGAATGATTTTCATTGCTGCCGTTGTCAAAGCTTCTCGAAGCAGTAGTCGCTTCATTTCAGAAGCAAATCTGTGCCAGGAGACCATGCGATTATTTGCAGGGCTATGAGGAAATTCCCACGTGGCTGAACGGATTCGAAGGGCAATGCAAAATGAGCCAAATGCATCCCTTCAACTTTGCAATTTCATCCCTTCAGTAATGCTTTCTAGTACAGTGTTTATGTACATGGTGTATTTATGTATAATCATGTTTGGGATTAGTGTAACCCTTTGGTTAGGGTTTCACTACAACACACAAATGGACTGCAGTTACAGCCCACGCCTAGCGCTAATCAAGCCCCCCATCATTACCTGCTCACAAAATTAATGCCAGAATTGTGTTGAAGAGCAAAAGATAACTTGATGCATTGGTAGACACCAACAATTCATCCTATAGATCAAATACGTATCTAGTCACCTCTACGATGCTACGAATGGATCCGAAAGCGTAGTACATTCCAGAGGAATTGATCAAAGCCAAATGCTATGTCCTTTGTCTTTTACCACCAGGTATAACTGTACCCATGGCTCAAAACTAGTTCCCTCAACTTTTCAATAGTATCGTTGCTACTTTGACTTCATCGTGGCTTTCAGATTGGATTACTACTGGATTAGCAACATAAATATCCGCTAAACTCCATCGATCATCTCGTCCTTTCCGTTCTTTTTTTTGTCTCTTCGTCTTCATGATCACTGCAAGCGAACAGCAGAATAAATCAAAAAGGATTAAACAAAAGCCTGTTTTCTTCGAATCGCACAACGATTCAGTTATTACTGGCACATGTCGGTCAGACGTTTGTGGGAATATCTGCTTCATATGCTATATCTTCTTTGATCATCATTATGTTTCCACTGAGAGAGTTTGATACAAGAAAAGGAAATCTCTCCTTGTAAACTTTTGTAGTTCCATGATGTCTTTCCTATCTATACCATTTTAAAAGAAATCGAGCGACTTATATTACCAACGTGATCTCTTCACCACAATTCCTGGCATCTTTTCACTTCAAGTCCTTTTTCCTCTTCTTCTTTTCTCTTCTTTTCTCTTTTCCTTCTAAGAGCTCAAGCTTTTTATTAGAAACCGAGAGTCAAGGCACTGCTAGTGTCCCTAGAATATGTGAGGGACTGAGTTTGCCAGAGAGGTGCTCTACTGCCACCCACCTGTGTTGTAATTTTTCGTCTACCATGCAAGCAGATGCAGTGCTTTTCAACAACTTAGGAAATGAACCCGATCCACTACCGTATTTCAGTTCTCCTCCTGTCATTTAAGACCATGCAAGCACACTTTCGGATTGACCATCACAAGGAGCTAGCTATGCAGTTTTGGAGACGTATTTATATTGCAAATATCTCAGCATTATTAAAGTTATATTTCGCAATATATCCTGCCGTTAAAAAGAATAGGCAGTAAGTAATAAGTTGAAATTGATGCTGAGATATTTGCAAAACTCGGA
The DNA here is from genome assembly GCA_009735665.1 of Angiostrongylus cantonensis. Taxonomy (NCBI): domain Eukaryota; kingdom Metazoa; phylum Nematoda; class Chromadorea; order Rhabditida; family Metastrongylidae; genus Angiostrongylus; species Angiostrongylus cantonensis. Next base: position 141,616 of record MQTX01000352.1, read on the forward strand.
ACCCCCGTTGATCTTCGAATCTGTGACTATCCTTTACGGAGGCTCATGTTTTACCCAGTCGACCACCAAGCCACTACTTTAATGTGAAAACTGGCTGAGAGAGCAAGGCGAATCTAGAGCCTCGGTTTGGGTGGTGGAGGCATTTGAGCCCACGGAACGAGTAATTACGGATTCGAAACTAGCCTGGCGTTCCAAGTTCAGCAAACATTTTAGCATCATTGCGTTACCTTCAAATATTATGTTTGATATCCCGGTCCAAATTCTCCAGTTTCTCAATTTCTACGTTTCTCAAACACTACCTCAACGAACTTAGTTTTTTCGCTGCCCATCCCATTTCTCTTCCTTGCTGTGTAAAATTTTTAAACATATTGATGTACTTTTTCATGCCATCAGCTATTGACTAACCTATAGACAACTATGGAGTACAAGACGCACCTGCCGCCAAAAGTAGATCATATCGGAGACCGCAATGCATCAGCATCCGTCCTATATGAGAACGCACTCCTGAGCGAAGTTTCCCCATTTGAGTGATGCTCGTTCCACTGGATTCGACTCGATCCGACCACGAATATTCACTTCGTGACAACGACCAGCCGTGGGCCAGTGACTTGGATCAGCGCGGCTGTGAGGAAGGCAAAGGTGCGGAAAGTCAACCGAATAAAAGTTTTTATACCAACCTCCTGTCAGTTCAGTCACGTAGAAAATTACAGATCAATTTTCTTCCAGTTTGGAATTCTTATTGCTGTCAAAATTTTGGTATAGCAATATTTCAATATACGAATGCTGGTATCTGAAACTGGCGCCGAGATATGAAAATCGTAGTATTCCATAGATCCATGATGCGACTACCAAGTAAATAGATGATCGAATAATAATTTTCTGCTTTTCTTTTGTTGAGAACCGACTTGTTAAATCATTTCCCACTAGTCCTCTTATAACTAAGTTCACTATTTGTCTAGAAGAATTTTGTTCGCAATCCTTGCTCTTCCTCCTATTTACAACGATGAGCGACTGCTTGCGGTGAAGACCCGAAATCCTCTAACACGGTTATCCTGGAACTTTAGGGAAAACCACGTCCAATCAACACTCTAAACCTCGACAAGAACAGAAGTCTTCAGGTAGTTAGCGGTAGACAAGTTCACTCGGAAACTAGACCACCTCTATGACTAAAGCTGCAGGGCCGGGCCCGCAAATGAAAATGGCTCTTATAAGTGTTTGCGTCATTTCAGAACAGGTCACTGCAATGCGAACGGCAATCTTGTAGACTGGACAACGAATCACCTCAGTGTTAAAGAAGTCCCATGGCGACATGGATGACTTTGACAAAAATTCGCTGCGAGATGACAAGACTTTTCTCATTATTACACCTTCCTTCTTCTCAGTATTACCCAGATTTGCTTATTGCTATGCACTTTATATAAGACTGGCCACTGGGTTTTATTAGTTAAAGTATAGATTCCATCATTCAGTTATCTTCAAAGGGCTCAGCGTAGCGGAAAGTGTTGAAATAAACCACATTTTCGAAAAGCTCTACCATTCTTGCGCCTATGATGTAGAGAGCTTCTCTCTGGAAAAGTTCCCTATCTTTCTAAACAATAGTATTTGATGTCCATATACGGCGTAGTCGCACATCAAACACTGCAATTTAACCTTTATAACCTATTCGCTCAATTATGTTCAGTGTTTCAGGCACAGTAGCGGTTCAGGTTTGACTTTAGTCGCACAGCAAGTATGGCTTATTCAAAAGAGGAGGCGTAGGAGTAGAACAGTTTACTACTTCCTTGTAGAACAACGAAGCCAATGACGTTCGATGTTTCAGGCAGTTAAGTACAGCCTATTGCAGTCAAGGATCAACAATCCAGATAGGTCGCGGTCGCATACGCACGCTGTTCCCGCAGCCAATATAAGCCAGGTGCCTTCGACAGCGGAGACATGTCATCACTCACCTCACCCTCGATCGGTAGGGCGGATAATCCGCCCCTCATAGCATCATTCCCAGTCATCCTCAGTCACCTTAATTCATTCCCACTCATTCTAATTCATCCTCAGTAATCCGCAGATCATTATATCTCGTCTCTTAGCTAGTCTACGGTGCGCTGTCAGTAGTGGCGAGTGTTTCCAAATGCGTTCTGCCTGCAACGCCATCACAACCATCATCATGTACCATTCCTCCCACAATGTACGCCATGCGTACAAGGCCACTGAGCGACCAACTTATGACATTCTGTTAAGCCGCTATAGGCTTATCAGTTTCAGCCATTATCATAGTGGCCCATGACTCGTAGGCAATGGTAGCACCCATCATCCACGACCAGCCGCCTCACTGTGTTCCGTAGATGACTCATCAATTCGCTGCCCATAGCACCGCCAACGCTCATGTAACTTACTGTCCTCATCGATCCACTAAAAGTAATCATTCATTATTATTGTTAATATTGTATTAATGGTATAGTAATATTCGAATGCCATTATCTCGTTGTTAGCCTGACTTCAAGGGCGCGTCTGGTGCAGTGGTTGGAGGCGCCACTGCGAGGCCCACGTGGAATGCGCCTATGGCCCAGCCCACCAAGCCTTCCATCCCTCCGGGCTCGGCAAACTGGTACCGGACTTGTCTGGGAGGATAGCAGCACTGGCTCGATACATCGGCAGGCCACCGCGAGCCATTGTAAAGGCCACATATGGATTCAATAACCTCCAACGACACTTAATGAAGTCGAATGCATGGCACATCCCTCATGGATTAATCAACGCCGAGAGCTTTATCCTTTACCCTTTATCCTTCAGCCTGACTTCACTACTAGCCTTGTCACCTCATAGCTTTAACTCGCGTCATTCCTCTACCATTACTTCTCTATGGCCACTATTATGTTACTAACGTCACATTTATGTACGTAAAGGTTTAATTACCTGAGTTTCAGGTTGGTAGATCAATATAACTGCTAAAACACAGGCGTGACTAATAATATTCTACACTATCTGAACCTCTCCACTTCGCTGCTAACCATTCGTTACATATGGATCGATTTCTCCCAAAGAGAACACCCCTAAGGAGGGCCACGATACTGAAAATGGCGCCAAAGTAGCTATAGAATGCATTCAACTACCTTCCTTTTGCTTAATACAACTTTAAAACTATACGGTAGGCCGTTCATTAGTAAATTGTAGTAGAATTTGATCAAAAAATTGAGTGCTAAAGCACTTTAGGGAGTGTAAATGCGACAAAATTGTAGACTAGACTTCGCACTGTCGTTCTGTATTCACGAGCGATATGTGTGCTAGTACTTACTATGTGTTACTATGGTCATTATGCAAATACATTCCTATCAGCACGTGGAAGTATTTTACACCCTATGTTGAGTCTATTTCGGTGGGTTTTACATCCAAATCCTCCATCGAATAGCCATAAAATAAAAGGATAAAGCTCTCCGTGCTGATCAATCTCTTAGGAATGCTCCATACATTCGATGTAATTAAGCATCGTTGAAGGTGAGTGAATGCATATCTGGCCTTTACAATGACTCATGGTGGCCTACCGATTTATCGACCCAGTGCTACTATCCTACCAGACAAGTCTGGTACCAATTTGCCGACGCCGTAGGGATGGAAGGCTTGGTGGGTTACGGCGCTGTGATCGATTCCACGTGGGTGTGTTGCAGGGCACCTCCGACCACTGGGCCACACGCGCCCATAGAATAGCCATAGTGATTTAAATCAAATAAGACGAATCTTCAGCCAAAGAACCTTTTCGAAAGAACTTTTACAAATGATTATGTGTAGAGAATACCTTCTCTAATCTTACTCCTCCTATCTTGATCTGCCTTCGATTAGCTAATATACAATGCGGTAGAAAAGTTCTGGAACCTACTGAACGGAAGATGGACACCATACTGTCCCCACTGCCCTTTGAGCCAGGGACGTATGGACACTATAGTGTTCATACTGGGCGTTATCGGTTAAAAGACACTTGAGAGAAATTTTTTTTGCTTTTGTGTAAATTAGGTTGATCGTATTTATTAATACTGTGAAAGCGTTCTAAGTTCCTAAGGGTCCACAGCGTTATAAACGACCATATAAATGAAAATAGAAGACAGATGGACGAAAAAAAAAGGAACAAAGGACTATAGAATCGATTCCGACAAGACCAAAAAAACTTTTAGTTAGTCACTTTTAGTCTAATCAAGAAGACGATACGATGCGTTCGTTACATGTGTAAACAACCCTACATTCACAGCTGTGGTCAACTTTCTGTAATACGACCACCTCTGTGAGAAGTGCGCTGAGGTTCATAATATGTGAACTGAGACATCAACGTATCGAACTTGACAAGTATGTAAAAGGAAATACTACCTAGTACTTTCGTGTGCTAGAAATATGAGGATAAAAGAGTGCTAGTTTTGATATTATTAATGTCAGTGCAACTTATTAGCATCTATACGTCATTCTATCTGCCTTGAGACTTATTAAATCAAAGGTTGTATGCCTTATTCAGAGATGATGAATAGTGAGATTAATATCGACTTCTTACTGCGGTTTTTTCGCAAATAGAGTAGACTCCATATTGAACAATCTCTCGGTTTGCTTAAGGCGTAAAATGAGACGTTAAGCCAGCAATCACGGACTCTCATCCGATGTTTGCGGTGAGGATTTGACGTCCTTTTAAAGGACATTTCGTATTTGCACTCCATTTGCAAGTGCATATTCCTTGAAGTCATCGTCGAAAAAACGCAAAGTGTTTGCCGAAAAAGAAACCAGCAGAATAATGCCGCTGGACGTTTCTAGCAAATCGGCTCTGCATCATTAGGTGGTATTTAGGAAATTTTCAGAGAAGACAAAGGGCTAAAGGTTTCCAAGAAAGAAAAATCTGCACTATTTCAGATCGAGGGAAGCGGACTCAATTCGTAGATGGCAATAAAGGCACAAAAAATGGGTCACTCAACTCCAAATTTTAGCAGTAGTCCAAAAAAGAAATATTTTTGACTGTTCATGGGAACAGAACCAAAAAAACAATACCCAGTTTCAACATTTTCACTAACCGACAACAAGTTTTCCTTCATAGAAAGGCAGAATTGGCACACTAAATCATACCTTATTCGTATGTTTTTCTTCTTCTTTGTTTCGTTACAGTTAGCATAGCAATGTTAGCTGTAATGAAACAAAAAATACTTGGATAACCTGGCGAACATAAAACGACCTTCCAAATTGGGAAGTTGCTCCGAGAAAAAAAGGAAAACTTCTACCAAAATTGGCAGGTAAAAAAGATGAGGAAGAAGAGTACACTTGCTCGAGTTGTAAAAACAAGACTATTCAATGATGTCAGCTTTTAATTATAAAGTGAATTCCAAAAACCGTAGTACTTCAACTGCCTAAGGATGTTGATAGTAGCCAGAGATGGATATGAAGTGAAAGATGCGGAGATAAATAAACTAACGAGGTTCGACTTGTGACAGTAGAGTTTACCAGATAAACAACAGTTTCATAAAGAAAGGCTCTCTTCCAAAATAAAATATTGTAAAAGGAGTAAAGGGCAAATAGGATAAAAGTCTTCTTATCGCTTTACATTATTTCTACAAATAGTACACACCAGAGCGATGATCATGGTTAAACGGACTGTCGAACATTGTCGATCCAAGCGCTTGGAGTTGACAGAAGACTTCCGAAGAAATAGTGATGGGACAATATTGGATTAATTTTTGCAATAAAAAAAACCACGGAAATATGGAACACTTTTGAGTGAAATAAACGTACTAGAAATGAACGGCACAAGCAAGAAGGGAATCAGCGTTTTTAACCTAGACGTCCTCATAGCTACCCACAGAGCCAAACCCACTTACCGATCACTAGATTTTTCAATTCTAATTCTCACTCTTACAAGATCGGATATTCTGAAAATGTGCGGATATTACTGGAGGAACCATGTGCGAATTAATTCAAACGGAACCATAAGCTTACTCATTTACTTTGGTATTTGGATTACCCGTTATCATTGGTAGTGTGGGCCCCTTAACAATTTCGATGCGTCTCTCTCTCTCACGCAATCGTCGTCGTCATGGTGGTCTCCTTTGAATATGGTGAGATCCACGAAGCTCATTCCGTAGTCGTAAAAGGGTTACCACCTGCCAATGAAGATGGCTGAGATTACCCACTAACAGGTCGGCCTATCACTTGGGTTGTCGCCCAAAAGAACTTCTGCATTCTCGTGGAGCACTCTACATTTCTTTTCGCCCATCTGTCATCTGTTCTTTTTATCATTTGAACGGTTCGCCTGTGCTCCGCTATTGACCTATATGTATATTCTCCTAGATATTGAAGACGAAATTTGTTTCGAAAATCTGAGCTCGGCATTCCGGCAAGACAGTGTGGGTGTCGCTTGAAAAAGAGGTCATTCGAGCACTCTGTGGGTGGTGCGCAAATTTCTTGACGTGGTTGAAGTACCAGTCCACTTTTCAGCTGCATAACAGACCGCAAGGAGGAATGTTGAGCTCAGAAGGTGAGCGCGAAGTATTGGGTCTATTATTTGGTCGGTAGTTCTTTAAGAGGATCGAATGAGGTCCATGCTGCTCTATGCCTCCTCCAAGTTTCCTCCATGCTCGTTGAATGTCGAAAGCACACGTACGACGTCGTCGCTGCACAAATCAAAGAATCATTAAGTTCGACTCGTACGCTTTGTACCATGGGTTCTTCATGACCTGGATGTTCTTCTTATTTGTGCGCAGCGCAATCTTTTTTCTCATTTCGTTCATTTCATTGAGCATCGCGTCTGCTCCACTGATACTCCTAGAAAAAGACGATGATGTCATCCGCGAAAAGATTCGACAGGGATTTTTCATCAATACGTATAACATTCTTGTTCCAATCGAGTAACTTCATTATCTATAGCAATACTGCAGTAAACACCTTTGGCGATGTTGTGCCGCCTTGTCGGACTCCTTTTCCTATAGGTATGATAAGAAGTCTATGGAAAAGCTTAATTTTTCAGGGGGAATTTCGACAACAGTCAGGTAGAGTTATTGCGAATACGGATCCACCCGTTGGTCGACAAGCGCTGATAGGATTGCAGTAGTTTCGACATTGTCAAACGCTCTATCATAGTTGAAAAAAGGCAGAACTACGGGCAAGTGCGATTTCCAACAAACTTTTATGACTCGCGACACGGCTTAGATGTGGTCCATGCAGCGGAATTATTGTCGTAATCTCGCTTGCTCTAACTCGTTGTTTCTCATCCAAAGTTTACGTCATACGCAAATGGATAAACGTCGTGAGCAGCTGCACACTCAACAAACAAATCGGGCCTGTTTTCAACAGCCATCGGTTTGTCCACAGGAAGCAAGCAGAAAGAGGAATCCTTGAACTCGGCGAAAAAAAACCAATTTTCAGTGGCTATGAATGGTAACCAACGGATCTCCCTCATATGAGGGATCTCGAGCCGGTTAGTCGCGAGGCTACGTTTCGCGTCCCCAGGTGGCGGATAGGAGGTTAGTCGCGGACCAAAAGCGACCTTTGCTTCCTTGAGACAGAGGTGCATCCAGCGGATGGACTCCCTGTTTCTGCAGCGCCGATTTGGCACACACTTTCTGTACTTGCTAGGCGTATTCATGCATGCGTGTGTGGGTGCCTTCTCGCTTGATGCGGATTGTATTCTACGAGTCAATTCGGCCAAAAGCCTGTAATCATGTGACAGGGAAGTATATGGGAAGAGGTTAGGAGTCGCCTCCAACAAATAAGCTCCATGTCCACTCCGGTAGAGCCTGGCAAGCTACCCGTGAGTATAACCAGCACCCACGTTCAGAGCCCAGAAAGCTATACGTGGGCATCAAATATGCTAAACACAGTAAAAAAAAAA